>BMAW01061009.1:1381-23638 GCA_019974015.1 Nephila pilipes
ATCCACGATAAGAGCTTTCGGTCTGCTCTATTTCTTCCATGCTCTATGACTTTTTCTAAAAGTTTTGAAAAACTTCAATTCTAGAAATAAACTGCTGTTTGTAGAAAATGCAACACCATGAAGGAATCATCAGAATCGAATGAAATTCGCAGCAAATGTCAATTATAGGATATTATGCAAATTGATAAAGTTTCAGAGCCATCGCGCGTGCGCGGCGCGCGCAGCGCCCTCTGAATTGATGCTGAAAGCGTATAAATAAAGTGCTGTAGCGGGACGTTGAAAAAAGTCTATGATTATTTGTTAGTGGCAAACGTTTAGTGAGACCTGAGTATGCCTCCACGACGGAAGAATAAGAAATTCAAGCAACTTACGGAGTTTGAACGAGGGAGGATAATCGGCCTTCGAGAAGGAGGATTTTCCTATCGCGCAATAGCAGCTCGTATGCAGCGGAACAGTTCCACAGTGATGCGAGTTTGGAAGCAGTGGACCGACGAGCACCGAACAACTCGAAAAACAGGCACTGGACGACAGAAGGTGACGTCAGAGCGCGATGATCGACACCTGCTCCGCATGGCGGTGAATGATCGCACAGCTTCCTCCAGGCAGCTGGCAGCACGTTGGTCTACTGCTACAGGTGTACAATTGTCGGCTTCGTCAATTCGTCGTCGTCTGCTGCGCCGTGGATTGCGTGCAAGGGTGCCTTTATACAGGATTCCCCTCACGGCGAATCATCGACGGCTGCGTCGGCAGTGGGCTCTTGAGCACAGAGACAGGCGAGCTGATTGGCACCAAGTTGTCTTTTCAGATGAATCACGCTTCAATTTGTGGACCCATGATGGCCGTGTTCGTGTTAGACGTTATGCCGGTCAACGCTGCCTTCCTGAGTGTATTATTGAACGACATAGTGGTCGAACACCCGGAGTTATGGTCTGGGGTGCGATTTCGTATCATGGACGATCCAATTTGATACGAATTGAGGGTAATCTCAATAGCAACAGGTACGTCCGTGAAGTGCTACAGCCCGAAGTCGTTCCTTTCCTTCAAGGCATCCCTGGAGCTATCTTTCAGCAGGATAATGCACGCCCACATGTTGCGCGGACTGTTCGAGACTTCTGTTCAGCACAACGCATGCAACTTCTTCCTTGGCCTGCTTATTCACCGGATATGTCGCCTATTGAGCACGTGTGGGATATGGTTGGTCGGCGTCTCGCTCGTGATCCGCGTCCTGCAGTTTCCAAAGACGAACTTTGTTTGCGCATACAAGCGATATGGAATTCTCTTCCTCAAGCAGATATTCAACATCTGTTTGACTCCATGCCACGTCGTATAGCAGCACTTATTGCAGCGCATGGTGGCTGCACCAAATACTGGTTTCGGACGCTTAATTTGTTTCTTTTGTTTTGAAAATTTCATCATTTATTTGTATCAGTACAAGTCGTTTCTGCATTAAATTTCATTTGATTCTGATGATTCTTTCATGGTGTTGCATTTTCTACAAACAGCAGTATAAATTCTAGACTGCAAGCGAAAATTTCAGACATAATTGATTATCGCTAATGAAATTTTACATAAAGAATTCACAGCAATGAAAACTCTAAAAGTATCTAAGAACAATAAGTAAATAAAATGTTCGAATCATTTAAATACTGAATGTAAAACAAAACATTTTAAGAAGTATGTCACTCGTATTGCTGAAAACTTACTCGTGTATAAATTATTAAAGCGGAAATTTTCAAAGTGATTTCATAAAAAGGAACATAAATACCAATGTAATGTCTGATTGTTTTAATTCGAAATACCGGAAGCATAACAAATTACTTCTGACGACGTAACTGAATTATGGAAATTAAAATCAAAAGGCTAAGTATACTTCTGAGATTGCATTAATTCTGAAGAGCATTAAATGTAGTATTTATGGAATACTATCCACATAAAGAAAAACATGAAGAAAAGTCTCGCACCAGAAGATCGCGAATTACTAATGGAAGAGACGAAAAGTTAAAACAAGTAATGATTCATCTCATGTTAGCCTTTGTCGCAACTACCAGCATAGACTGAAAGTTTTGTTACATATAATTCCATGCTTTAATTCCTCTCTTGTGCAATATATTACACTTTTTTTGTATGCATCTTATACTATCAAGACGAGGCAATTTTCATTTCGGAAAGTGCCTGTTAAATTTTTGAAAGAAAATGTTTTCGATGCATTTTGGTGCGAGTCTGAAGTCGAGGCAATTAGCGGTATTGTTGAATATCATTTATTAACAAAGGACAGGCTGCGGTAGCCTAGTGGTCAAGGTTTCGGATTCGTGTCCGGCGGTTTTCGTTCAGTCGCGGGTTAGTTCCTTGGCCGCCAAAGACCCACCGAGTAGCCGGGCTGATGAGCGTTAAATCTGTCGGGAACTAAGTCCTCCCGGGGTGTGGTGTGGATGTTAGGAGAGGGGGGTGTCAACTCAGTGTCGTCCTCGTCACTTGCCGTGGTTCAAAATTACAAGGTTCGTCTTCGATAGCCCTCGTGTTGCTTCTAGAGCGATGTTAATAATAAACTATACTAAGCTACCATGAAAGAATAAGTACCAGCAGTTTAATTGGGTAAGTGGTGGGTGAGAAAGTTTCATTTCTTGTTTAACTAAGCAAAAAACAGAAATGGCAAAAAATAACTTAAAAACAACGATGCATTAAGACAAAAAAATTTAAATATATAGTAAATAAATCCTCGTATTTGTAATTGAAATCTGAAATGTAGGTATAGATAAAATTCAAAAATTAAGTGAATGCCTGGAAAAAAAGGAGATCAAGCTATAAAATCATATACAATATATAATTTGCTGCAAAAGGCAACTAGTAATACACTATCTACGAGATTAAAAAAATTGTGAATATTTTATACCTAAGGTATTATTACATCGGATCGAATGAAAGAATAGCATTGCTTGAGACAAAAAGTAAATTCTTAATTCTAGAAGCATTTTTGTTTAATTTGCTTAAAAGGAAGGAAAAATAGGATTCGCTTCACTCTTGCAGAAAACTACAGACCAATTAAACTTCTATCATTTCTCAGTGAACTCATGGAATCTCTCATTTTAAAAAGATTTCACACAGTGTTGAAAAATTACACAACCACTTCTCGGAACGAAATATTGTCTCTCCGTAGCGATGTCGTGCCTAGAAATTTTATTTCGAGGTTGAATACCGTCATTATCATGAAAAAAACCTTTTTAACATTACCACTTGGTAAAAAGTAAGCAATGCGTTATATCAGTCTTATTTCTCCTATTTAAAGCCATTCAAATACTGATATATATATATATATGTATAATTTTACCATTTTGAAAAAATAAAGGCCATTTAAGAAAAATAGTTAAAATACCATGAGAATTGAATTTGCATTTATGGGGAATGCCTCCCTTTTTCATCTACAAATATTGAACCAGAGGCCGGTTTCAGAGACAGCAAAGAATTTTTCATTCATTTTCAGGAATTGGCCGAGTTTAAATAATTTTTTCTCTTCGAGCTGAAGATAAAAGTTTTTCTCTTAAAATATCTATGATTGCGTAATAAAAGAATAAATCTGAAATATTTCAATTTCGAGAAACATTTTTGGGGGACATATGTCCCTTTGAACCTCTTCCTTCCCCTTTTACAGTAACGCCACTGTTACCTAGAACAGACTTGAACGAATAAAACGAAAAGTTTAAAAATTATGTGTCTTGGAAGTCAAACCCCCTACTCTTTTTTGCGTATTATACATCACTGATGTGCAAATTAAAAATGAGGTCATAAGCAGAAAGCTTACATTTCAATGCAATATCTGATAATTGTAATTCGAAATGCTGAAAGCTGGACAAATTACTGTCGACGATGGAATTGAGTTATGGAAATTTGAAAGTTAAGAATACTTCCTAGTTTGCATTAATTCTGATTAGGTTGAAATGTAGTATTTATGGAATAATGTCAAACGAAGAATACACGAATCAAAATTTCCCTCAAAATTCCTCGAATGCTCAATAGAAAGAAAAAATATTTCATCCAAGAGTGATTCTTTTTACAAATCTCAAATATGTTTAAGAACTTTAGAGCTAAAAGTTCACATGTGTTCCATGTTCAACACTTTGAAACACAATACATGTTGATGTATAATATATATTGAATCAATCATAAAATTCACTTTTTTTGCATAAATGCTAAGAAACCAATTTTATTTCCAGGTACCGAAGGATCTTTTTCTGTAGCAAAAGAAGTTAATTTAGTCAAACATAGATTATACACTTTAGAAAATAGAAAGCAGCACACCAAGAAGGTAGATTCAAACCGAAATGAAATTTAATATACATAGTGATACAAATGAGAGAATCGCTTGATCCCAAAATCAAGATGCTAAAAAAAATACAAAGTGACAATTGGACAAATACAACTTCAATAGCGGGTCGGACCATCTCTCGCTGCAACAAATGCCACAATATGCTCCGGTATTAAGTTGATTGACGTCTCATATTGTCCTGAGGCACATTGGCTCACAAATCGATAAACACTATCTCCAAATCATGTACAGGGTAGTACGGCGGCATCTGGAGATTCAGCATTTTCAACAAACACACTACAGGGGGTAATTCTGGGGAGTAGGAAGAGTCTAATTATGGCGTAAAATATCTTGCCTACTCGATCCATATGCGGAGGAGCAATATCTTATTGAAAATGGACCCCTAGAATACCATTTAGGAAACATCCCACTTGGAGTCTTTAAATGTCATCAACATAACGTGGGTCATTAAGTGCGCCCTTACCCCAATTAAGAAATGGACCGGCTATCAAATGCTATGCAACCCCTGTTCACAAAATATTACGCTTCTTTGCGGGCAGTGCGTCGCTTGATTATGAAGATAAAACTTTACCGTTCATCAGGGCGCAAGCAGCTAGACTTAAACTCCTTAAATAGCATTTTTTTTTTTGAAAAAATAAATCATTTGATATGAATTTTGTCACGACGACGAAAATTAGCCTACTCTTCAAAGAGTTCTAAAAGTTTGAGCCCTGCTATTTTATAATACTGAATTTATTTCTGTTGGGACATTTACCTGTTCCTCTTTTCTAGAACAAAAAAATGTATTTTAATTTTTATAGCCAACATTTATTATTAATGATTTGAGACATACAGTGATTTCTTATTAAAATGCATTATTTTGCTCTTTCTTTCCCGAATATAAAAAGCTTTTTGATCTAATGAATTACTTTATATAAATCATCATAATTTTTTTTGTAAATTGTCGGGAAACGAATTCTGTTTATTTCCGGAGGCGAAGTGTACTTTGCCCGTTTACTTTGGTGCACTGAAAGACACGATATTTTCATTGTTTTGTATTTGCTGAGAGGGCCACGTATTTGGCTGAGGCTCTTAGAAAATTACAGAATGATAGAAGATGGAAGTAAGCGTGGTGAATAGTTTTTTTATTGGTTTTATTGTTTCTTTAAAAATAACCAGAAGGCTATTGGCAACTGAACTCGTTATTTTAAACCTCCATCCACGAACGAGGTGGAGCCATGAGCTTCAACTCTCCTCTCCAAATCTCCCCACCGCTCAATAGCGGGTGCTTATGAGAAGAAATAATAATTTAATTAATGAGGTTGCATAAATTTACATTTCTTGAGATTTAATCTAACGCATTTTAATATTTTCTTACTGATGTTTTTTTTTTAAAAAAAAATTATACTGCTTCATTCTAATTAAAATTTTAATTTCATCCTTTTTTTTCTTCTTTTATATGAATTTCATGTTCAAGTTATGAGAACGTCTTTATTGAAGAAAAAAAGGCAAATTTTTTGTGTATAATTAAACTCCAGACAGCAAGCCAAAAGTTAAGACATAACTGATTATCGCGAATGAAATCTTACGTAAGGAATTCATAGCAATGAAAACTCTAAAAGTATCTAAGAGCAATAAATAAATTAAATGTTTGAATAATTTAACTACTGGATGCAAAACAAAACAATTTAAGAACAAAGTGACTCGTATTGCTAAAACCCTACTCATGTATAAATTATTTATGCAGAAATTTTCAAAATCGTTTGATAAAACAGAACATAAATACCAATGTAATATCTGATTGTTTTAATTCGAAATACCGGAAGAAAAACAAATTACTCCTGACGACGTAACTGAATTATGGAAATTAAAATCAAAAGGGTAAGAACATTTCCAAAATTGCATTAGTTCTGAATAGCTTGAAATGTAGTATTTACGGAATACTATCCACATTAAGAAAACATGAAGAAAAGTCTCGCACCAGAAGATCGCGTATTACTAATGGAAGGGACGAAATGTCAAAACAAGTTATGATTCATCTCATGTTAGCCAGTGTCACAACTACCAGCATAGACTGAAAGATTTGTTATATATAATTCCATCCTTTCTGTCTACTCTTGTGGAGGTATTATTGACTATCATTTTTTGAAAAAGAATCATTATTAAGAACTCTAAAGTATTTCTTTTACCCTAAAATGTGAGACACTGTTTTAAAAATGTAATTGATTGTGAAATATTTATTTTTTTTTGACTTTCGGATGTTTACAAATGTTTAGCAATGAACACTTTACCGGTTGATTTAAACGATAGAAACCACTACTTATCATGATCAAATAAGCAGCTGCAGTTTAATTGGCTGAATGGGGAAAAGAAAGTGTCTTTTCCCCACTGATTTCAAATTGAATTAAGCAAAAATAAAAATGTCAGTTAAAAAGAACTGTTCACTAAGAACGAAATTTTTAAAAATATGCACAGGGACTCCTCGTCATTCTAATTTTAATCTGAAATGTAGATATAGGTAAAATACAGAAATTAAATAAATGTAAGAAAAAGAAATGAACAAGCTATAATATTATTTACGGTACTTATCTTTTTCAAAAGAGCAACCAGGATTCATTCTACACGCGTTTAAAAGATTTTGGAGCTTTTTATGCCTATGCTATAAAAACGGAACGAATAAAACAATGGCATTGCCTTAGACAAAATTTGAATTCTTCATCCCAGAAATATTTTTGCTTAATTTACTTAAAATGAAGGAAAAATAGGATTCGCTTCACACTTGCAGAATGCTACACAGAAATTTATCTTCTATCATTTCTCAGTAAATTCATGAAATCTATCATTTTAAAACTTTTCGTACTCACTTGGAAATTTACGCAACCACTTCTCGGAACGAAATGTTGTCTATCCCTACCGGTATCGTGCTTAGAAATTATATTTGGAGGTGGCATATCGTCATTATCCTGAATGAAGTAATTTTGTAATTTAACATTACCCATTGGTGAAAAGTAAGTAATACGTTATATCAGTCTTATTTCTCCTTTTTAAAACCATTCAAATATTGATTTATATATAATTTTATCAAATTCGAAAATAAAAATAATTAAATAAAAATAGTTAAGATACAATAAGAATAGAAATTTTTTCGAAAGTTCATTTTTAGCGATGCAAGCTCCCTTCTTCATAAACAAAAACTGAACCAGAGGTAGTATTTTCATTTTTTTTTTTCAGGAATTGGCTGAGTTAAAATCATTTTTTCTTTTCGTTGTGTAAAAAAAATTATAAGAATGAGTAGAAGAAAAAAAGTTTTCCTGTTAGAATATCTATGATTGTGTAATAAAAGAATTATCTTGAAGTATTTAAAAACCAAGAAAATTTTTTGGAGGTACACATGTCCCTTTGCATCTCTTCCCTTCCCCCTCCTGCCACTGATACCGAGAACAGACTCGTACAAATAAAACGAAAAGCTTAAAAATAATGTGTCTCGGAATTCTAACAACTTACTCCTTCTTCTGTATTATACCTCTTTAATGTGCTAATTAAAAATGGTGTCATAAACAGAAAGTATACATTTCAATGTAATGTCTGATCATTTTAATTCGAAATGCCGAAAACTAGACAAATTTCTCCCGACGACTTCATTGAATAATGTAAAGAGAAGAAAACAGGAATCAAATTTTCTCGCCGAAAGATCTCGAGTGCTGAATAGAAAGACGAACTATTTCATCAAAGAGTAATTCATTTGATGTTGCCAATACCGGAAAAGTTTCGAAATTTTGTTATATATAATTCAATTCCTTCAGACTTTGCTGCAATATAATTATGAAATTTCTTCGTCGAAAATCATTGCATGCAGTATTTCTATCCTGAAATGTCAGCCATTTTTTTAAGTTATGTTTTTAAATTTTTTTATTTTTATTTAAGATATTAATTCACTCAAAGCTTTCGAGTATGTGAGTAACCTTTAACAATACTTATATAAAATGTTACATGTTCTTATTATAACGGAATAAATTTTTCAATTATATTAAATTTCAGGATTTAGAGTCCTGATGTGGAAATCGGTTGAAATGAGGTATGTTTTCCATAGATACTATGATTATTAATCTCGGGTAAGTCACTCAGTGTTCTAATACTTGATTTCAGAAGCGAAGCATCTTTGCGTGTTTTAGGAGACTATGAAGCTCCTATACCGACAACGTTAAATTGACCATTTTCGACGAACCATTTATCAAAATGTATTATAAATGCAAGTTTCAAAAAAATTACTCAAATAAAATAAATTTTCTCCTTATACTGAAATGAGCTTTTGTCTAATTTTTAGTTTCTTATTTATTTACAAAATGTTACATCAGACATAGCGAAAGTTGTATCTTTTTTCGTACAGATAAATTTGTAAAAAATACATATTTTAGTTTCCCTCAAAATGCTTATTTAAGTATATACAGGGGGTGGACAAAAATATGGAAACACCTTGTAAAATGCATGTTTGAAAAGAAAGTTTGATTTTAATGAAATATGTAGGTGGCGCTGGCGTTTTTGACTACTAACGCCACCTATACAACTTCGTAAATGTGCTAAACAGTTCAGTTGTTGTCGGAGTACTGTTATGTGAGGTTGTCATTGCATTATGTCAGAGTTAACAGACTTCGAACGTGGGCAAATTGTTGGAGCACGTATGGTAGGTGCTTCCTTAAGCAAGGTAGCCGAGGTGTTTAGTGTTTCAAGAGGTACTGTATCGAAGATTTATTCCGCATATTTGAAAAGCGGAAAAACATCATCTGCTAAATCACAGCGCGAACGAAAGTGTGTGCTGAGTGATCGTGACAGACGATCATTAAGGGCAATTGTGACGAAAAATAAGAAGACCACAGCTGCAAAAGTTACTGCTGAAATGAATGTTGTGTTACAGAACCCTGTGAGTACCAAAACAATTAGAAGGGAGCTTCATAAACAGGGAATTTCTGGCCGTGCTGCAATTGAGAAGCCACTCATCAGTGATGCTAATGCCCGTAACAGGAAAAGGTGGTGTTTAAGTCATAAAGCCTGGACTATAGGGCAGTGGAAGCGTGTAATATGGTCTGACGAGTCTTCTTTCACATTGTTTCCCACTTCTGGCCGAGTTTACGTCTGGAGAACGCCATCTCAAGCCTATAATACAGACTGCTTGTTGCCAAGAGTGAAACATGGCGGGGGTTCTGTTATGGTTTGGGCAGCCATATCGTGGTTCTCTGCTGGCCCCATGATAACTGTGTCAGGGCACATGACTGCCAAGACTTATGTGAACATTTTGGCAGATCAAGTTCATCCCATGGTACAAACTTTGTTCCCCGATGGTGATGGTGTCTTCCAAGACGACAAAGCCCCTGTTCACACAGCTCACATTGTCCAGGACTGGTTTTCTGAGCACGAGGAGGATTTGTCCCATCTCCCCTGGCCACCACAGTCACCAGACATGAATATTATCGAACCTTTGTGGTCTACATTGGAACGGAAAGTGCGTTCTCGTTATCCACCGCCAACATCGTTATCTGAACTTGCCACCGTTTTGCAGGAAGAATGGTATAATATTCCCTTGGCACACATACAGGAACTGTATTTATCCATTCCGAGAAGACTACAAGCTGTTTTGGATGCCAACGGGTTTCCTACACCATATTAAGCAAAGAAACATGTTTTTTAAAAGGTGTTTCCATATTTTTGTCCAACCCCTGTATATTTAAGTATTATGAACATGGCCGACAAAAATGACGAACCTTTGAACAGTAGTGTCTTAGAAAAGGCGCATAAAGCATGAAAATTTCACATTTTGTGAAAAACGAGTTTTACTGTAAAAGTACTTAATTGTCAGAACATTCCGGCTGCATACTCTAAATTATTCTCATTTCTTAAAATGTCATTGTCCCCCCCCCTTTCCTTCGTAAGTCTTTTTTTTCTCTTTCCTAACATCCTTTGTTTTTTCAATTTAAATTTAATTACTTCTTCTTTTCGGGACGTTTCATATTCTGTAATTTAATATCACCAGACTCATCGTTCCATTTTCTCAAATTTGCCATTTTAAAACATTACCGATATTAAAGGAATAAATAGCATCATATGTTCCTAAAAAGAGGATTTTTATTTTTACAAATGGTTTCATTTTGGTACACTAAACCATATCAAAATATTCAACAATCGTTCGGGTTTTGGGTAGAGCCATGCAAACATTTCTTCAGTAGCTCTGGATTTTTCAAACCTCTGAAAATGGGTCTCTTAGCCACCACAACAGCAGCAGGTAAACTGCTTTTATGATGAAGAATTTCAGAAAGCATTTCCGCTTTTTAAAATTACCACCATGTATCTGCATCTGTTGAGAAATCTGGGCTGAGACTTTTCATCCGTAGACAGTTTGAGTAAAAATATTGCCCATAGTGAGTGTCGCTTACCCTTCACAGATGACAAATTTCTCCGTATGGCTAGACCATTTTATGTTTGCAAACTGTGAATTACTGTCACTATCAAGCGTCAAGAAAAGAGTTCTCTTTCATACATGGGACCAATACATTCTAATTTTTAAAAAGTTAAATATATCAATCGTACTTTAAATAATCAATCAAAATGAGGTACATTTCTTACTTTTTTCTCCTTTTGAATGAGTATGCACCTGTTTCAATGAGGATTAAAAACTAAGTTTCTGAATCTTCTAATGATTGTAGAGATTAAAGTAAGGTATTTTCAAAAAGGTGAAAATCTATACAATTTTGAAAATGTAAAAATCTCAACTTGCCTTTCTTTGTTAAAAAATTATAGGTTTTGTCACCTCTAGAAATCAGAAAACGATATTTTGCTATAATTTCGATTGGTATCAAAAAGAGATGATTGCATAGAGAAGTAACGATCATTAATTCATTAATTTATAAATTCATATTTTTTTCTTCTTCTTTATACCGTTATTTCGTTTCAGGTATCCCATTGCATAAAGAAATTAGTTTTTGGATTTATTGGAACAATATGAAACAAAAGGTAGACGCACACAAATTAGAAAGAAAACTGTTGGAACTCAAACGAATCTATCATCGGCTGAGGTAATGGTTTCATTTCGGTCGTTCCAATGTAACATTATGATGTCAAAAGAGTTCTTCAAATACATCTGGAGTGAATCGTTCTGTAATAATAGCAGCTACGGATCTACTATATAAATACTTCACAAGCAGCGTTACGAATAATAAATATTATTCCTCTTACATTGAATCAATAAATCCGTCATAAATATAAAATAATGTATTTTACCTTATTTTCCTTTCTGATGAATAAAAATAAGTTATGTGCAGGTGAGTAGGAAATATTGATTTGTTCATTTTCGTAGGGAATCGTGATTTATTCGAAAACTTTGTTTCTATTAAGTTTTATTTAAGAAATTTTTAAATTAATAAAAAAAATGATCCATTTACATTTACGATTGGGCACAAAATGTATTCACCCGGTTGGACAACTACGACTCTTAATTCGCCTTAACTGCATCAAATTAATTTTTAGTTGTATGAGTTTATGAATTGTAAGAGCTTTCAACAGGAAAAGTCTAGAAATTGAATTTACCGCTTGTTACATTGCATTGAAGAAAAGTGGGAGAAAAGGAGATTGTGTGAAGAAAAGTAGAAATTTTTATATCGTTAGAGCTTGAATAATACTATTTAAAGAATATCTTTTATGAGTAGATTTATGCAATTAAACGACCGTGGGACATTATAAATGAAAATTCTAATGACGCTATTTATTTGAAGTGTTGTTGCATATTTCCCGATTATGTTATGAAATCAATCCAATACAAAGATAAACTCTATCATATTATTCTAGTTTGTAATAATTTTTGAAAATATAAGTTTTCGAAATTTTCATTGGGAATATTTTCTCTATTTCATGTTTTTGAGATAACTTTTCTCGAAAGCATGTATTTTTCCTGTTATCAATTTAGTTCTATGTAAACGTACAAAATATTAATTATTTACGCGTTTTGTTTTTCAAAACAAAACTGAATCCTAGCGTATTTAGATATTTTATTGTTATCATTTTGTTAGTTAAGTTTAGGATATAAATTAGATAATAAAAATAAATATTTGATTTGACATATTCTTCCACTTTGTAAAAATTATTCCAAATGGCAAAAAAACTTCTAAGTAACTACATTTTAATTGTAAGTGACATGAGGTAAGGTTTTTCGTTATTATTTGACTGTCTGGTAAAACTGTTGCCTAGGAATGGAGTTTCAGTTTGATTATATTTGTAATATGTTCAGTATGGTGATAAACGAAATTTGAAATTTAGAGAGTGATAAATTATTTGAAGCAGAAAATATCAATTTAGTTGTACCTTTAATCTGACAATCGGGCTGTTTCTCTTATCAGCTAAATTATACTCATGGACAAAAAAATTAGCGCACCAAGAAATAATTGCGGGATCGTAATGAAACTTGGCATGATGGTACACGTCGGGGAGATATGCATATGGTTAGAAATGCAGCGTGATTGCGCATTACGTATAGCCGGTAGAGGGCGTTTAACATCGTTCTCCGTGGAGTATAAAACAGGAAACAAAAGCTTGTTTGAGTGTGTTGAATCATTTATAAAAGAAGAACTGAGGTAGATATGCCCTTACGCCGTTTTCGAAGACAATATGAGCAGCTGTCGCAGTTTGAGAGGGGGAGAATCATCGGCATGATGGAAGCTGGGTGGTCAGCTAGGCGAGTAGCTCGTCAATTAGACCGTTCTGATAGTATTGTGAGGTGGTGTTGGGACCAGTGGATCCGAGAGATGTCATTTACACGAAGACCAGGCTCAGGACGCCCTCGACAGACCAGTCGTCGAGAAGACCGCTACGTCGTAAGAAATGCACCTGTACAGCCAACTGCTTCATCGGCCACCATCCAGGCACAGGCAGCACCGTCACTAGGGGGCCCTGTGTCTTCTCGAACCATACGAAGGCGCCTGGCTGAAGGACATTTGGGATCGCGGCGCCCATTACGTGTGCTGCCCTTGACGCCCACCCATGGACACCTCCGTTTGGAGAAGTGCCGCGCACGAGGAAACTGGATTGCAGCGGAATGGAACCAGGCCGTCTTTAGCAACGAATTCAGATTCAATCTCTGCAGTGATGACAATCGTGTTCCTGTGAGGAGTCCCCGTGGTGAACGCCTCAATCCTGCCTTTGCTTTACAGCGACACACCACTCCCACAGTTGGTGTGATGGTATGGGGTGCCATTGCCTACAATACACGGTCACACCTAGTATTGATCCGAGGGACCATGACAGTCCAGCGGTATGTCCATGACATCCTGCAACCACATGTGTTGCCACTCAGGAGCCATTTTTCAACAAGACAATGCTCGGCCTCACTCGGCAAGGGTATCACAAGACTGTCTCCGCAGTGTTTCTACCCTTCCTTGGCCTATCCCATCTCCAGATTTGTCTCCAATCGAGCATATCTGGGATCCTTTGGGACCGCGAGTTGGGCATCCCACGAGTTTGAACGAATTAGAGACAAGGTTACAACAGATATGGAACGAAATGTCTCAAGACATCATACAGAACCTGTATGCCTCAATGCACGATCATATCACATCGTGCATTCGCGCTACAGGGGATTCAAAAGTGTATTAAATCCTCCGTTCTTTTGCCTTTTCCCCTGAAATAAATGATCTTTTTTCTTTGATTTTCTAATCATTTACTTATATCAAAGTAGTCATTTTGTCCATGAGAGCATTATTCTTTAGTCAGAGTGGGTTACTTTGTTTTAACGGATCAGTGTCTGAATTTGGTTGCATTTGAGATGGGTGTTAATTGAGATGAGAAAGAAGATTTGTAATTTAAAGAGAGTGGTAGAATGTTTCAAGTACATAATGTCTACTGCGCATTGCCTGCGATCTCAGACAGAGCAATTTTTCATAGAAAATGTGATTTGATTGCTAAACGTATAGAATGGGGTCTTATAAGTGATCGGACATTCAGTTGAATTCCATTTGAGATGTATACAGTGTGGGGATAAATAAGATTTAAATTTAAAAAGAATGATATATTATTTCAAATAGTCAAGTGTCAACTGAACTTAACTTCAGGCGACGACTGACTCAGCATAGTTGTCATTCCTTCCTTGTCGTTCTTCATTTTCTCTTCTTTAGTAACTAATTTGAATGAATTATTAGTTCAACTGTATTTGTAAATGATGAGGCAACTTTAAACCAGGAAATTTTAAGCAAATACAAAATTTATTTCGTGATATACGTTTTTAAACTCTAATTAATATTCACAATTTAAAGTGAGTTAAAATCTTTTTAATATAGATGCAACATATTATTTGAATTTTTATTCCTTAATAATTCTGCCAATACCACATTCATTCAAATAGAACAGTTCGTAATACCCCTTGCATTCCGATAAAGCTAGCGGTTAAAGGACTGCAGTTCTGTTTGAGAAAGAACAGGCGACAATTTTGCTTGGACGTGACCTTGAAAATAAGGTTCAATACATGAAAAGGATAAGGTCTTTTTGGAAATACAAAAAAAAAAAAAAGAAAAAAATCCTGCAGTGGATGTTTTGGACTTATAAGTGTTATGTATTTTCTTAGTTGGAGTAACCAGTTAACAATAGCTAAAATAATAATATCGGTTATCCAATCAACAGAGAATATTAATCCCCGTGTTTTTGATGGGTCATACTCGCTCCACACAGACATTATAAGGTATAAGAAATTTGAAGAGGTCTCTTGAGCGTTCACGGGGAAAGAAATGTCCTAAGGCACCTTCAAGAACAGTGAGATATATTCTATTGTGTAACTAACACTTTACTATTACATTACTATGCGCAGAAAATATTAAATGTAACAAACACCTATCTTTGTTACGCGTAAATGTAATCTATTAATCTAAAATTATTCAAAAATAAATTCTTACGAATAGTACTGTGGTATTCATTTATTCCATGCGACTTGTTCAACATGATCAGTACTGCTTCATTTCAAAATTCTATAACGAAGGCCGCATAATGTTGGTTCGAATTGAGGCAGTCACAACTAATGTGGTTTGGACATGAAGGGTAAGGTTAACTGACCGAGAGGTGTCGTCTATGTTATGTTATGTATTGTGTTTATATTGGTTTCAAATTTACAATTCTTTTACGTGTTACTATGGTAACCAAATTGTCTCGTTATGAAGAAAATTACTAAGAGAATACTTTGAAATGTAAAGAGAAAGCTAAAGGAATTCCTTTGAAAAATATCGCTATACCCTCCCTTCATTTCCAGGAATAAAATACTACTCCTATGATGTATTTAAACACATGCATTTTTTCAACGCTTACCATTCTATTTTATTTAATTTTCGCAAATTATTTGATGTTTTATTGATATTTTTGTCATATATCACCTTAAACTTATTTTTAATTTCATTGTTAATTTACGAAATTACTATTTTAGTTAGTCAAATGCTGGGTAAAAAAATAGATGACTCCTTTCACCGCTTAGCATTTAAGTTACAGATATGCATTTTACAATGAAAAGTGTTTTTGATGTGCTCTATCATTTGTTTAATTTTATTCCAATTAACAGAAAATTATGCTGAAATTTTATGAAAAAATTGTGCAAATAGCGTGTAAAGAGTGTTAGAAGATATGAGCTAAGAGTTCAGCGCATTTAACTCAAAAGGCGAGCTTTGTACTATTACACCTACCAAATCGAATAAATCATACTTAATACAGACGAAATCAAACATATACGAAGATCGTTCATTCTCATAAAATTCAAGAGATGGTGATCGTAGCATTGAAAACGTTTATTTAGTAAGAGATTATGACTCAGTTGACATCTCTTTTAGTCTTAGTTACTGGTATTCGTGTTCATGGCGTTTTTAGCGCCTAAAAAATTCTTCGTCATAACTTTTCCGGCGGATGAGATCCTCTTCGCCTTCTTTGGAGCAGAATGACCGGTAGCAACCTATAGTTTTGATTTTAGTCCAGTTTTGGTGTTTTACGATGAATCCATTTATTATTGACGGTGACAACTCCACATGGTAGCAATCAAATTTTGATTTGGCAGCAATTGGCTACCAAATAAAAACTACCTTTTGAATCAATATAATATTGGTTTCGACTCCGTTTAGCAGATAGATGCAAACAATTCTAACAATATTTTATCTTAATGATGTCATCAGTCTTCAATTACAAGTACGTTTTGAACCACTCTCATAACATGTGAAAAAATTAATATTTACCTGTCTTCCCACGAACAATGAAGGAAAATATCTTTTTGTATAATAATTAGCAGTTACTTCTACAGAAGAAGTGCAGTATATCACGATAATTGCTCCAAAAGATAAGGATGAAAAATGCAAAAACACGTCCATGGACTGCCTTTTATGCTTCTGAAATTTTGAATCTATTCTGGTAAATATGTAGCAAGAAATCTTCAAATTCCTCCCTGTTGCTCGTATCTTTTTACTTTTAATATTTTAATAACATTTAAACGTCTTTAAGTCGGATTAATAGGAACAAGTGAGGTTACAGTATAACAAAATCCGAATCAATCAAAGAAAGGAAAAAAATAAAATAATCCGAGTATTGAAGAAAATTGAAAACTCTAACGTTTATTTTTTGAAAAATGGAAGTGTACATAAAAGTGTTTCATTGCATTTTTTTTTATTTAGACAATGAAGCAGAGCATGCCATGTGTCACTGATCAGAGGTTGTGACGTAATTCCATTTTTATCTAACTCTACAGCAATTTTATGTCTAAACAAATAATCAATAAGTTGGATATTCCAACTGCAGATACGTAAGAGGACCCCGCAGTTTATTAGCTATTAACATAGAATATGTAAGATCTCATTGTGTCTTGAATCCTTCTTAACTTAGTTAAACTTAACTTATAATCTAATAACAAAGTCTTTGCTTACACATTACTTATTCTGATTTAAGCACTTCTCGATTACAGGGATTTCGAACCCTAGGCTTTTGATAAGGAGTCGCTTCCAACAAGCGCGATTAATTACGATGAGTCATTTCACTACGCACATCTATCAATTTGTCATTATCCTACATCTCTCTTCTCTCTTTCTTTTAAATTCAATTTCATTTATATATAACTCTATCTCTCATTCAATTCACTACGCTTTTTTTCTTCATCTGATTCGCATAATCACGTTTCATTTCATTATCAAGGAATTCGTACTGAACGCAATTCAAACTACAAAAAGTTCCCAGGATAAATGAAGTGCAATCATAAACAGACTAACGACCCGAAAGTTTCTAACGTTTTGTGGACTTTGCATAAAGTACTTTTAGAGTCCTCTCCCCCCACTTCTTTATCCTTTCATACATTATTTATATTTGTCAGTTTTTTTTTTTTTATAAAATATATATTTATTTTTTTTTTTATATAAATATTTATATTTATATAAAATTATATTTAAATATATATATATAATGTGGAAGAAATGAATTTCCGAGAGTGCATGACCTGGAAAGTCAGTCATATGAGAGACGAACCAAATTAATTAGTTTTATTAATCCACCATTCAACTTTGATTTCATACCAAGCTTTGTTGTCTTTCTAGAAATTAATATTATACATATAAATCAAGAGTGGATTCCGCAGCTTCAAGCATGAGACTAATTTAGACGCGAAACATAAAGAAGGTTCAAACAAATATGCAATAAAAAATACAGATTTAGGTTCGTGAAATAATGTATTTTTGTAAAAAATCATTCTATAGAATGAAGAAAACTGATTCAAGATTATATAAGGGTATCGGACACGAAAGTGAGTTTTGATTTATTGTTTATCAATACGAGGGCTGTTGGTAACGATCTTCAATATTTTGAACCTCTGTCTAGTGTTGAGGGTGACACCTGAGTTATCACCTCCCTATTCTAACTTCCACAATAAGACAAAGAAGGATTCGGAGCATCGCCAGATTAAGGTGCATCAGCTCCTCTTTTCGACAGGTCTTTAGTTGCATCAGAGATCAAATCTCCGAAGCGAATACAAACAATAGCGATCGCGAGCTCGCGACCTTGATCGCTTGTTCACTGCGACCACTTGGCAAAAGAATAATAACTTTTGGATCAGTACATGAAAAACCTTTGTTATAATAAATAGCAACTATTTCTCGAAGGAAGTAGTGCTCATTGGGACAGCATAATGTAATTAATTTAATGTAAACCACTTGAAATGTATGAACGGCTTTATATGTACCATAAATTAGAGTAAGTCCATGCGAACCTAATGCTTACTGTTTTAAAATACGACGTTAAATCCCGTATCTTTTTAATCGTCTTTAGTTTCGTTGTCTCAATGACCGTGTAGAAAACAAGGTAATTTCTACCGCTCAAATACTTCCTCTCATAGTTAACATTCAGTTGCTCATTTTTTAATTTCAGAGAATTAAAATGTACTTGTGATGTCACGTTGACTACTGAAAGTGTAAGGGACGAACTTAAGTACTTTTCATCTACGAGATCATATGTGCTTATTGCAGAAATGATCTTTACCCTGGAAACAATTAATGCAATGTACAATCTGGTGAGGCAGAATCTGTGAACTACAACGCGCAATATAAATCGGATCAGATAAGCACTATTTCTACAATTCTTCATGAAAGTTGGTGAAAACAACTACAGAGCCATTGGACACAAAATGCAAACACAAATCAAGGATCTTGAACGTTGCAAGTTGTCCAAAGGGTTTATTTTGTTGCAGGATAACGTCTATTCTCATGTGAGTGCAAAGATTAGTAGCAGACATTTCGATGGGAAGTTCTCCATCGCCCCCCGTGTAAATCAGATTTCTTATTCTACGACTACCGCCTCTTTCATCGACTGAATACACCTTGAAATAAGGCAATGCACAAAGGGCACAGTGGCTATGCACAAAGGGCAAGAAACTTATTGAAATTGCAAAGCGAAAATAGGCGCAACAAAAAAGATTCAGAAAAACGCAGAAATCTTTGATTTTCGTCAAATACTTTGTTGTCTAGAAATGTTTTGTCCAGAAATAGGATCATTCTTACTGTAATATTATTTCAAATACGAAAATACAAAATCTAAATGTAATAATAATTTTTTTCGGAGATAAGAATAACATTATCATTTTTAAGGGGAAGGGGAATCGACATAAAAAACAATATACGTAGAACTGAGTTAATAAGCAAGATGCATATAACTGTGCATTTCAGTTCTTAATTAAGTACCTGTAAATATTTTAGTGAAAGATTGGTTTTATTTACGTCGCACTACAAACAACACGAAGGCGATTGGCAGTGGACTTCGTAATTTTAAAACTCAGTCAAGTGACGAGTAATATATTTCAATACAAAACACAGTGAATATTTTATTATGATTATGTGTTTATACTGCATCCAAGTATTATATGGGATTTGTATTTTATTTTTATTGCATAACTGCGAAATAGATTCCAGATTTCCTCCATTTTAAACAAATTTAAAAAGGAAATAAAGTCTAAATCGCTTTTAACAAATTACAGCCAAAGCCACAGATTTTTAAAACGTTTTTACAACGTTTTTCTGAATTTCACTTGGTGTGTGTGTGTGTGTGTCATCAAATTTTCGATCGTTAATTTAACCAACTTCCCATCAAGCTAGAGCTTTGAAATTTTGGGAATCGTTCGTACTCGCCTAACAATGCAATATTTAGACGTTTGCGACAAGTTTTAACTAATATTTTCTTTAATAATGCAGTTTAGTCAATCGCGGCGCAATTTGAATAATTGCCATTGGCGAATTTTTCTTTTTGACTGATGTTAAGTTCGCTTCGCAGACTAATTTATGTTTGTTGGCAAAATACCGCCAAATAATTCCTGTCTCCCAGAGTGGTTTGACTAAACTGTATTCCAACCATTTAATTTACCGGATGAATTAATTTTAGTTAGTTTTAACGTTGTTATGTATTTCACTTGGTGTGTGTCTGTATGTATGTGTATCAGTGTGTCATCAAATTGTCTATTGTTAATTTAACCAACTTCCCATCAAGCTAGAGCTCTGAAATTTTGGGAATCGTTTTTATTTGCCTAACAATGCAATATTTAGATATTTGCGACCAGTTTTAACTAATATTTTAATAATTTTTTTAATAAACTTTGCCACCATATAAAAACGTTGTTTTTAAAAACGTTGGTTTTTATTTCGAATTATTCTGAATTTTACTTGGTGTGTGTGTGTGTCATCAAATTTTCGATCGTTAATTTAACCAACTTCCCATCAAGGTAGAACTTTGAAACTTTGGGAATCGTTCTTACTTGCCTAACAATGAAATATTTTAACATTTGCGACAAGTTTTAACTAATATTTGAATAATTTTAATAAGTCAAAATATCCCTTCCACTCGGCGCTTTGAGGAAAAAAAATTTTACATCGAGGGAACATCGTTATTCCCTCATTCTCCGCATGAGGTATCGTAAAAGTTTTGTACTCACAAAGAGGAGATACTATCTCCCCTTTACTATCTCCGAGATAGTAAGGGTTGCTGACTTTAAGTCAGTAATTATTCGCAAGAAAGAAAGTTTCCAATTTTTGGCGCCATGTCGTATCACGATAATTATTTCTGAATTCTGGTTCCCAGTTTTAATAGAATGACTTACAAACTTTCAAATGCCTGTTTTGATTTTATATTACGAATTTTTTTAATACTTTAACAAATGTGTCTTTTAAAGTAAATTTTAAAGTTAAAAATTATGTTTTCTAGAATTTCATGTACAGCCTTTCAGAAGTAGTAAGAAAGTAGAATTTAAATGCATGTCGACTCTAAATCATGAATTAGTAAAAGTTATTAGATGCATAACTTTTATTTGCTCCATTCGTAATTTTTTAGTAAAGTTCGTTTGTGTTTTGTCCAAGTTTTTGGGTCTAGAAGAGTATGACGTGTAATACATGTAGATTTATCAACACTTAGCCAATCATACTCAATTTAGCATCATGTCACCTCCACGCTGTTAGATGTGGTAATCCAAAAATATTTGGAAACTAGGAAGGAAAGGCTTGTATGTGTTGTAAAATTTTTCATTTAAAAATATTCAATAAATGATTGATTAAATATAAATTATAATTAAATTTTTTATGTGTTTATCACGTGTTTGTTTTGAATTTAATGTATAATTATTAATATACTTTGTCAATATATAAAAACGTTCGTTTTTATCTCGAATTTTTTGGTGCAAAGAGCTTTCCATATGTTCTCTCATTCCGTGAGGTTTATTTAAAAAATTAATATTTTGAAAATAGATTATAAAAAGTATGTATATATATATATATATATATATGACAAATTTGACTTAGAAAGAGTACTTTTTTCTATTCAGCCATTCGAATAGAACAAACCAAGTTTCAATTTCATGCAAACTTCATATCAATAGCAGTATAATTTTTTTTTTTTTAAAAAAAATTGAGATAAACATTTTTTTACAATTATCAACCGATTCTACACAGAAAAGGTTTTGTTTTCGCGAAATGAAAGGTTTTCGGTTTGAATTGTGAATGAAACGCAGGTGAGTAATTCGAACCCCTTTATATGTATCTAAATTTTGAGCTTATCCTGGTAAGTGTGTGGCCTCTGTATCTTTGTGATTATGGTCGCGAACACGCAGCCTACGGTTTTCGTCGAGTCGTGGGTTGGAACTTTGATGCCACAAAAGACCCGCAATGTAGCCAGGGCTACGAGGTTATCCGATGTTACTACTCCAAATATAGATAGGCAAGGCTCAAAATTACGAGATTCGCCGCCAATAACCCTCGCGTTGCTTCTAGTGCGACAGTAATAAAACCGATCAATCAAACAGGCAAACATATTGCTTATTTCCAATTAACCTTTTGAGTACGGCTGGATAATTTAAAGGCCAAAAGGAACAGACCTTTAAAAGACGTCCCTGGTCGTTGTAGCGGCCACGTACTGCTTTCTCCTCTAAACAGCTTTCGAATCAGCAT
>BMAW01061023.1:0-11277 GCA_019974015.1 Nephila pilipes
AGATTGAAACAAAATCGGCCAAAATCTCGTGACTTCAACTATTCGGCTACTGCTGCAGTAAAGCAATGGACTAAATTCATGTGACATCACGATCATATGATAACTTGACCACGTGATATTCGAAGGTACAAACAAGTTTTGTATTCGCTTGTTTTGCACTGCGTTTGTGAAATGTGTTATGCTTCATAAGCTTAAGTAACTTACATTTTACTATGTATACTACTTCTTAATTGAATGAGAAATTATCACTAAACTTTGTATTTTCTATTTTTCACCCTAAATAAATGCAAAAATCAAAATTTTTGATTATATAAGTACTAATTAGTATTGGAATACTATAAAGTTTTTTGTTCACTTTTTTACAAAAAATTTTAAATAACGGCTTTAATTTTTTTTTTTTTTTTTTTTTTTGATTTACATACAGACAATTTGTTTTAATTATGAAAACATCCTAATTTAACAATGATTTCTAGTATTTAAAAAAGTACTTTTATTGCTCTTCTTTAACATTTAATTTAAAAACATTATTGAGTAAAAAAAAAATCAGCTTTTAGATTTTTAATATGTAATAACTTGTTTTTAATATTTGTTTAAATTTGCAGTATCGAGAAGCGAACACATAGTTTAGAATTTCATTTTGTGATATATTTGTTTTTTGAATGAAATACCGAAGAGAATTATAGAATAAAACTTGTTACTTGCATAACCTTTCTTTGAGTCAAGACTACATTTTATTTCAAAATTTGTCTTCCACAGACGCCATCTTTTTTTTCCCGCTTCTGGAAGCATCAAGTTTGAAATACCCGCACCATTTTGGCGTAAATTTCAAAAAATTCGCTAAATGTTCCAGTAAAGTTGGACTGTACCCAAATTTAAAAAAAAACTATAATTCAAAGTACAAAATTACTTCTGTTTAAATCACAAATCATTATATGACTGCATCAGTTTAATTATGCAACTTGATTAAGAATAGAAAATAGTTTAATCCAAATTTAAATCCAACGTTGATTTATTTTTTAAACAGAATCAGCCTGATAAATAAAATATCTATATTACATGAAAGATACTATACTTCAGAAAAAGCTTAATTACACTTCAACAATTGACATTTATTATTGAGATGGTTTAGAATAATTACAATACTAGAATAACTATTGGGGACTTAATTTTTAACATGTTAAAATAAAACGATGATTTGTTGATACATTACAATACTTATAAATGAAATAATTTGAAATACAAGATAATCTTAGTCAAAACAAAAAGGTGAAAAAAAACTCAATGACAGTTAACAGTTCAAAAATAATAATTTAAAGCTAAAATCATAAGTATACAATCAAACGCCAGAAGCAAATTTAAATAGGCTTAGCTGACCGAATGACATTTTAAAAACACAATTAAACGAGAATTTTTTAAGTTATTCTCGTTTAAAAACAGAATTAAAAGACAATAGATACATAAAAATATTCTCTGATTATTTCCTGCCGAATATAAATAATTGCACAATGTAAAATATATGATAATATTAAATATGTTAATCGAAATAAAGTGAACATACAATATATATATATACAACTAGCGTATAGGAAAATCCTATGTAAACACAGATTAAGCCGATTTGTTTATGATATGTATCACATGATTCTGTGAATTTAGTCCATATAAAAAGTTAAACTTAAAAAACACTAAAGTTATCATTTTTATACTGTAATAGTTGTATCATATATCCTTATTTAAAATTGAATAATTACGGTTTCCCCTTCTAACTCCTTTAGAAGCCCCTTAAGCACAATAAAAATTTCAAAAGGGTGTATGAAATATAAAACATCAAAATTATCTATACTGCTGTTTGTAGAAAATGCAACACCATGAAAGAATCATCAGAATCAAATGAAATTAAATGCAGAAACGACTTGTACTGATACAAATAAATGATGAAATTTTCAAAACAAAAGAAACAAATTAAGCGTCCGAAATCAGTATTTGGTGCAGCCACCATGCGCTGCAATAAGTGCTGCTATACGACGTGGCATGGAGTCAAACAGATGTTGAATATCTGCTTGAGGAAGAGAATTCCATATCGCTTGTATGCGCAACCAAAGTTCGTCTTTGGAAACTGCAGGACGCGGATCACGAGCGAGACGCCGACCAACCATATCCCACACGTGCTCAATAGGCGACATATCCGGTGAATAAGCAGGCCAAGGAAGAAGTTGCATGCGTTGTGCTGAACAGAAGTCTCGAACAGTCCGCGCAACATGTGGGCGTGCATTATCCTGCTGAAAGATAGCTCCAGGGATGCCTTGAAGGAAAGGAACGACTTCGGGCTGTAGCACTTCACGGACGTACCTGTTGCTATTGAGATTACCCTCAATTCGTATCAAATTGGATCGTCCATGATACGAAATCGCACCCCAGACCATAACTCCGGGTGTTCGACCACTATGTCGTTCAATAATACACTCAGGAAGGCAGCGTTGACCGGCATAACGTCTAACACGAACACGGCCATCATGGGTCCACAAATTGAAGCGTGATTCATCTGAAAAGACAACTTGGTGCCAATCAGCTCGCCTGTCTCTGTGCTCAAGAGCCCACTGCCGCCGCAGCCGTCGATGATTCGCCGTGAGGGGAATCCTGTATAAAGGCACCCTTGCACGCAATCCACGGCGCAGCAGACGACGACGAATTGACGAAGCCGACAATTGTACACCTGTAGCAGTAGACCAACGTGCTGCCAGCTGCCTGGAGGAAGCTGTGCGATCATTCACCGCCATGCGGAGCAGGTGTCGATCATCGCGCTCTGACGTCACCTTCTGTCGTCCAGTGCCTGTTTTTCGAGTTGTTCGGTGCTCGTCGGTCCACTGCTTCCAAACTCGCATCACTGTGGAACTGTTCCGCTGCATACGAGCTGCTATTGCGCGATAGGAAAATCCTCCTTCTCGAAGGCCGATTATCCTCCCTCGTTCAAACTCCGTAAGTTGCTTGAATTTCTTATTCTTCCGTCGTGGAGGCATACTCAGGTCTCACTAAACGTTTGCCACTAACAAATAATCATAGACTTTTTTCAACGTCCCGCTACAGCACTTTATTTATACGCTTTCAGCATCAATTCAGAGGGCGCTGCGCGCGCCGCGCACGCGCGATGGCTCTGAAACTTTATTAATTTGCATAATATCCTATAATTGACATTTGCTGCGAATTTCATTTGATTCTGATGATTCCTTCATGGTGTTGCATTTTCTACAAACAGCAGTTTATAATGAGTATGTATTTTATACTAAGTGAACATAATGCATTCTACATAACTATCGCAGCTCTCAATATTTTAATAAATTTTGAAATCAATTACCGACAGCTCAAAGTTACTTAATCTGTTTAGGAAGAAAAACATTAACGTAGCTTTCCTTTCTCATATCCTTAGTTGTAGATCCCATATTGTAGATCAAAAAATAACTTAAAAATAATTCAATTTTAATTTTCGAATTTATCAATTTCTAGTTTTTCCAGGCGTGCTAATAATTCAGTTGTTACTAAAAATTCCAATATATATTTTTCTTCTCCTTTTCTCTATCCGATTCAAACATTTTTATATTTTAAAGTATGTTATTTTCTACATTTACTCAATGTATGTATTTTGGAGTGTTATTATTTAGTTGTGAATGTACTTCACCACTTATTTTATTTTATTACATTTATATTCCATTAACTTTATGTGTACCAAAATTATGTTAGAATGTTCTGGAAAACATTTTAACATTCTACAATTTAGTTCGAAAAGCATTAATCTCTTCTTTCTCTATCTTCATTTGTCTTGGAACGAAAATAGAACAGAATGAACAGCGTATATTAAATTTTATTTTTGTTAACCGGTTTTAATGATTTTACCTTTGAATACATATGCCCGTACGCCTTCGCAAAAAGTTAAGAATCATTATGTTGATTACAAAATAAGACTTTTAGCAGTCAAAATAGTACTTTTCTTTCACATTTATATATTTTTCATAAAAATGTATTTAATGAAAATAGACACAACTAAGAGACAACGAAAAAGGTTTTTTTGTATATAAAATCATTGTAAAAATATATTATTTCTTTGCTAACAATACTGACATATTCTTCGAAAACAAGGACTATTTTTAGAGCACAATATATTTTTGTGTCTCAACTACTTCCACATAAATTAAATTATAATTGGAATGTTTTAATCACTACGCATTATAAAAATTCATTGATTATTTTTTAAAATTTTGGAAATTTTATAACTTGTCTGCATCTATACCTTTAAGAACTTTAAATTTGTACAAAGAACTGAAACAGTACTTTTATTTAATTAGATGAATTCATAAATTCATATTATTCTCGGCTTCAGAGTTACGAAGGTCGTTCAGTAAGTCATTAGAAATTCCAAGAGATGGCGCCCGTAGTATTGAAAAATGTTTTGTTTTTAGTAAGAATGATGACTTATTAAACAACTATCAAAGTCTCAGTTATTTCCATATCATGGTTTCATTTTCATTGTTGATTGAAGCAAGGAACTTGTGTTCATTTTGAAAAAATGGAGAAAAAGTGAGTTGGTGATTAAACATTTGTATTTAAAAGGCATAAGCCGAAAAAGATCACCACTGAGTTAGATGAAGTTCATGACATATCTGCTCCTGTGTTTGCAACTGTTTAAAATTGGGTGAATGAGTTTAAATGATGATGAAAGCCGATGATGATCACAAAAGATGAACGCCATTCGGGACGTCCAGTAGAAGTGACTACTCCCAGAATGATTGACAAAATCATTGATATGAGTTTCAGTGATCGACGAATCAAAGTGCGCTAAATAAATGAAACTATGGGCATATCGCAAAGTACTGTGTTTTCAATTTGGCACAAAAATTGAATGTGAAAAAAATCTTGGTAAAATGGGTGCGTTTGCTCTCTGTGGAAATCAAACGCAATCGTATGATCGACTCTGAAGCTATTTTGGCGCTTTTTCATCGCAATTCTGCGGACTTCCAGAGTCGATACATAACTGTGGGCGAAACGTAGATACACATCTAAACTCCAGAGACAAAGAAACGATCAAACAGAGAGTTTTTGAAGGTGAATGTGCTCCGAAGAAGAAGACTGTGAAATCAACTGGCAAGGTGATGGCTATGGTTTTTTAGGATGTACGGGAAACAAAGAGACACACACAACTAGAAACTCAGCTATGGCCGAGCGCACAAGTTGTTCTATTTACATTCGTGAGTGATAGTCTGCTCGAAGGCTGACGTCACAACACAGCCGTGCAGCAGCAGTTATTTTACTTCATTTTCCAACAACCCCCCCCCCCTTGAGACTCAGAAAAATTTTCAAGAGTATAACAAACATTATTTAAAAGATCGAGTCTTGTAGGGGCTTTCACAGGACTTTCAGAGAATGTAAATTTTCTCACTATCACAGCATCAGCAAATGTTACATTATTTTCATTATCAGACACATTATTAGAACTAGATTTCTCTCCACCCTGTTTCTTATCATCAGATTCCTTTGAATAAATATCTAATGGGCAGATACACTGTATAGGGCGTAAAACTGTACCATGTTGCATTTTAAGTTTAACTGTGCGAATTTTCCCATCGTGCCCTGGAATCAAATAACTCAATTACTTTTGCCAAGGGCCCAAACAATCGTTTTTTATTGTCATCTTCTACTAAAACTTTCCCTCCAATTTGAGGATTACGCTATTGCTTTTCATTATGTTTTTGTACGAGTTGTCTAAGATATTCTTTCCAAAAGTAAGTCCGTAAATCCATTAATAATTTACTACGATATTTTATTCTTTTGTTCAGACTCCACAAATTCAACCCTTCCATATCATCAGTTTTAGAACTTCTGTTCTCGATAAGGAACATGCAGGGGGTGAGAGGAATAAATTCTTTTGGATTTTCTGATACATATATTAAAGGTCTACAGTTAATTAATTCACAATCACAAATTGAGGAAAACAGTTCTTCATGGGATAACACAGATTTACCTAAAGTACGCCTTAATAATTCTTTTATGGTTCGGACCAACCACTCTCACCAGTCACTCCACCAATCCGCAGTTGGAGGAATAAATTTCCAAAATATTTTAGAAGTTCTGGTCTCCTTTAGGACTTTACTCCAATTTATTTTTGATAGATCATTAGAAGCGCCCCGGAAATTAGTCCCATTATCACAATAAATCGCTCGTGGTCGCCCACGTCTAGCGATAATCCGTCTAAGGGCTAAAAAAAGGCATCCGAAGGAAGGGAATTAACAAATTCAAGGAGAATGGCCCAGTATACCGCGTAAGTTATCAGAACCATACACACTTTGCATTCATTTTTCAAAAACAATGGCCCTTCTAAATCAATTCACACAATTTCGAATGGCAAACAATCAGTTACAAGGTCTGGTTGCAGAGGCGTTGGTTCGCTTGTCATAGATTTAGCCTTACAGCGATTACATGCAATAGAATTATAAAGGGCATTTTTGATAACTCTTCGTCCTCTGATTATCCAAAAATTTTCCCGCAACAGGCATTGCACCATTTGGATTCCAGCGTGACAGTTTTTCCTATGTACATTTTTAATTAACAATTTTGTGAACTCAAATTTACCAGGTAACAATATTGAATACAAAAAAAAAAAACTTTCATCATCTCAGTTACTTATTTTTGTTTTTACTCTAAGAATATCGTCATTATCTACAAAAGTTACAACAGAATTTAAAAATTTTGCATTAGAAAGATATTGGACTAAACAAATTAATTTCCTTTCAGAATTTTCAACCTCAAATTGTAAGAGTTCATTGCTTTAACATTTTCCATTAACTTTTTTACAAGTATTTATATATATAAATCTTAATACTCAAGAAAATACTCGGATGATTTTATCATAATCAGAGGCTCTTTCTGCATACTGGGGGAGAGGGGGGGGGGCTTCTGTTAAAATCATATTTACAATTTTGCTCTTTCTCCTTTCAATATCTACTTCATTGGGTTGAGAACTAACTTCAGTAACAGGCCAGGATTCCGGTTTTTCTTTCAACTAAATTAGACCCTCCCACCATTTTGAATTTAACTTTTGTTTGGTAGTACATCCGCTTGATAAAAGGTCGGCAATATTCTTATTTCCTGGTACATGTCGCCATGAAAAGCGTTCTGTCAGCTCTCTAATCTCTTTAAAATGATTTGCAACGAAAAAAATATCAATCTCCAAATTCTTTAATTCACCACAAAGCAACAGTAGAATCCGACTTTAATGCTTGAGAATAAAGAGTGTGACTTTAATGCTTGCCACACCGAGCGCCCTTATAACAGAATTAACAAGTTTTGTTCCGATGCAACAAGCCAACAATTCCAATCTAGGAATGCTCAAAAGTTTTACATGAGTCACTCGTATTTTTAGCACAAATGAGTCTCATTTTACTTTCACGTCCTACTTCAGATCTAACGAATACACAAGCAGCAAATGTCCCCTTACATGCATCTACAAATATATGCAATTCAGAGATTTCAATAAAATTCATAAGTCGTGGCAAAGTTCCACCAATAGGTGTGTTGACTCCTACTGCAATGGATCATATAATTATTGCACAGTAGACAAAATTAGTCTCTTATTTATCTTAGTTCATGATAAAATTTCAAAATCTATTTTACACTTCAATATATCATCATCTAAATTCCAAATTATTCCCAAAACCGAAGTTGTCTTTTTTCAAAAAAATTCTCAGCTTCTGCAACTTTATATACTCTTGTTAAACAATTATTAACATAAAAAGAATATTTAAATTTCTGAACAACATTATAAAATTCAGTAGGATTGTCCAAAAGATGCGTAATTGTTGCATTCAATAAAAAGGGACACGAAGAAACATCAAATACAACTCGACAAAGTCTATAAATTAACTCATCATTACAAGGGAAGAAAAATCGAAGAAAGTCTCTGTCTTGGAGAGCAAGACAACATCAGAAAAGCCTTTTCTATATCCGCAATTAATCCAATGGGATGCGCTCTAAATCGATCGACAATATCAGATAATAATTCTATTAAATTTATTCCCTATAATAAACACTCATTCAAGGAAGGATTCCCTTTCTCATAGGCACACGCATCAAATACAGGCCGAATTTTTGTAATTCGGTTATCGAATTTAATTACTGGTCTGTGTGATAAATAATGGCATGCTGTATAATATTCAACCTTTCCCACTCCCGATAAAGTTTTGATAATCCGAAAGAAATTCCTCGTTTCCGAATCTGTTAATCATTTTTTTGTCTTTTTTGTGCTAAATGCTTATGACTGGATAATTTCGAAGAATTAAGTTTCCACGGGAGTTCTACCTCATATCTTCCATTCGGAAGAATTTTAATTTTATTATTAAAATCCTTTATATTGAAATTATTTTTCTCTTTTTCGGTTTCGGAAGATATTCCTTTGACCTCAAGTTCGCAAACTTTATTCGCTGGTAATAACATGCAATGCATTGATAATATGGGTAAAATATCAATTCTGCACGAATCTTTTCCAAACACCGTCCATTCGAGTTTCGTTTTTACGGCCGTTAAGTCACATTCTAGATGTATTACAGTTACAGTATTTCCTGTCAATAATTTTCCTATAACATCGGCACCTATCAAAAGATTAATTTCCATTTCCTCTCGATAAAAAATCAGCAAAAGTTATTTTCTTTCTTTTTAATTCATTCAAAATTTCATTTATCTCAATCCTCGGAAAGAAACAGCAAATCTTTTTTTTCAGAGAAAGCTTCAAAATCACAAGAAAAAACTCTATTTAAACTACTGACCTCGACTGTAAATACTTTCTGATTTTTTAGTTCAGTTTCTTCCCCTCCGAACAAGGCATGAATCACTGTCTCCGTTCGAAGAAGAAAAGCATTAAGCTGAGTCATAATTTCTAGCTAACATAACTACTTTGTGAGCCAGAGTCAATAACTGCGCGGATAATTTTTTTCTGGCCTTGGCATAGAATTAAAACACACAGCGTTTTTGTAAAAAGACAGTTTCGCTTCTACTACAATTAGGAAAGGAATTCTTAGATTTCGGAAAAAAACTTTTGGGTTCATTATTTTTTCTTAGTTCCGAACACATTAATTTAAAATGGCGGTTATTACATTGAGGGCATTGCGATTGATTTTTAGCATTGCAAAATCTATTTTATGACCGAAAAGTAAATTTTATTTTTAAATAAGAAAAAAAGCACCTTTTTCTAACAATAATTTTTGTTTAGCAATTAAAGTCATTTTATTGGCCGAAAAAACATCTTTCATAAGGATGCAATTTATCACAAAAAATACGATGATCTTTCTTACCTGGGTTTTGAAGACTTACTAAAGCAGATGCTGTTGAGGACTCTCCAGATTGTTTTAAATGTTCATTTTGAAATTCCTTCCTTAGCAGATTCTGGTGGAAGACAAAACTAGTTTGTGCAAGATTCAATATTTCTTCACCCTTTACATTCTGACGAAGAAAATTCATCAAATGTTCCAAATTTCGTTACTCCTTGTCCTATGTTAATCAATGGTTTCTGTTTCATTCCCAGGCCACTGACACTTCTTCCGGTAGGCAAGACTCCACCAATGGGCTTAGAAAATCCCCGAATTTTTCTTGCGTGCATCTTAAGCTATCCAAAATAAGGTCAATCTTAGAGCAAATGGTGGCTGCGGTTTTCATAACCATGGATAGCAAGTTCCGCACATAAATCTATACGAGTCAATCTTCTCACCCGAATCTCTCCTGCAGTTGGGTAACCGCTTTCGGATATTTATCCGCAATCTATGGGAAACTATTCAATACTTGAGCTGCTTTTGATTTCGGAACAGCTTGTAGTAGATAATGGAATTTGTCTTTATTAGAAATACTGGAATCTTCTTGAATTTTTAAAAATTGACGCCAGAATGTCAAGTAGTCTCTAGCATCTCCACTAAATTTTTTAGCTCTATTTTCGGGAGCTTAAAATTTCGCTTTTCACAGATTTCCCTTGTAACTGATTCTTTCAAGCTTATTTGAGAACAAAGATCTTAATATTTCCTTTGCTCTCAAGCGATTTGAGAACAAAGATCTTAATATTTGTCTATGTATGATTCAGACGACAAAAAGTCTTTTTCAAAGGGCTCCTCAGCATCTTTATCTTTCAAAAGATTGTTAGTAGTTTCAGATTGACATGTATCCAATCGTGTAAATTTATCGGTAATTTGCAACTTCAGTATCAAAAGGTTATCCATATTAAGTATTTCTTTTGAGAGTCCATCATCAATCTCCTTAGCGCATGCCGAAAACGAAATATACCATAATTTTCTCTGTGTTATCAGATGTGCCAAATCCATTTTTCTATATCAGATTTCATTTCAAAGTTAAAACACCAGCAAAGGTTCAATTACAAAAAAGTTCATTTCAACAAGATATAAAATTCAAATCCGAAGTATACGTATCCCGCCGAGGGTACCATTATGTTCTAAAACGAACTTAAAATTGAAAAATAAAATCAAATGGGCAGTATCTAGCCGATGCTGGAGTACCTAGATATAAATAAATCCAAAGAGATTTCAGCAAACATATACTTTATTCATAATGGACGGCATAACACAGACACACACACAAGTAAACCCTCAGCCATCGCCGAGTGCACAAATTGTTCTGTTTATATTCTTGAGTGAGAGTCAGCTCACAGGCTGACGTCACAGCACAGCCGAATAGCGGCGGTTATTTCACTTCGTTTCCCAACAAATATTATTGAAAAATCCTTTTTTCCTTATTACTATTGCCCATGAATCTGTGTAAAGTTATATATATATATATATATATATATGGTATTTAAATTTAATTTATAATAATTTTTTTTGTCTCCCATTCTCTGATTAAAAAGCAAGGAGTTCATTTCTATTTTCTTATTCAATTCCAAATTATTCTTTTATTTATTATATCACGCGATCAAAAAAATTGTTTAATCCGCTTTCCCGTGGTCGTAAATCGTCAGAAGTAATTACTACCCAACTTTCTGTCAGCAATTAAAGTCCTTAGGAATATCTACACTTAGGAGATCATGACAGGGACAAAATGTTCCTGGAAAATCCCTACTGCAAACTCAATGCACGACGAATAAATTCTCCCTTCTGCTTCGATCTTCGGACCTCATCTGCCATCTTGCAATGTTTATGAAAAGGCGGAGTTGTACCTCCAGCTTTGTAGATATGTTCTCCCTCTCTCAGCTACAGTAAAATTAATGACAGTTAAATTTGAACTGTCTCGTCGACTTTT
>BMAW01061032.1:6157-23000 GCA_019974015.1 Nephila pilipes
TAATTTAATCTTAATAATATCCTATGGATTCACTAAGGAACTATTCTATTTTTCTGTTACTACTGCTATTCAAAAAACAATTAATTTGAATCCCAATTATAAACAAATTTTTTTTGGGATGTCACATACAAATTCCTGAACCATTACCTTAAATTCAATAGTAATTTAATTTTGGGAGAACTTTCTCTCAATGTATATATGTATATATATATATATATATATGTACATACACACACATAATATACATATATGTATATATATATATAGAGAGAGAGAGAGAGAGAGAGTTATGTTTACTCTTACTAAATGTTACTTGATGTGTTGTTGATATTTGTTGTTCAATTAGAGTGAAAAGGTGCATTTAATCATTATTGAGTTACCTGTTTACTTGATCACACATCTATTTCATTTAGAAATGTTAGAAGAATTAAATAATTTAGAGATACTGACATCGCCGTGATTAATTTTCACGGTGATTAGCGTTGCTAATCCCCGAAGTGTCATTGGAGATGAAGTGAGGCGAAAAGCTAGTCGCGTTAGTCGGAACCGAAAACGTTTACATTTGAGAGAAGATGAGATTTCCCTATTTATTGCTGATTCAGCAAATAAAAAGGGACTCCGGATATTACTAGTAAACAAAATCCTCGCGACACTTAAAGTCGAAGTTATAATAATTTAAATGTGGATGTCAAATTAGTTTTAATTTCAAAGAGATTGACGTTAAGTATTTTTAATTAAAATGATAAAAGAGATGAGATAATAAGAGATGACACACACACACACATATATATATGATGTGGGGTAATCAAATAATTAGACTGACGCTGTGAAACATTTTATTTTGATTCCATACTATTTACTTATTGTCACCTTCAATATACAACCCTCCTCTATCCCTAAAACTTTCCATTGTTCGAAAAAGTGCTCGAAGCATTCTTTTGTCAGCTCCTTCAGAACGCGTGCCGCTTTTTCTTTCACAGCGTCTGTGGACTCAAATCTTGTTCCTTTTAATGTAGATTTTACCTTAGGAAAAACAAATAGCTATCGCAGGGCACAAGATCCTGCGAATGAGTCGGGTGGTCTAACACTGAGGTACTGTACTTGGCCTGTAAACCTTCTGATAGACAATGCGGAATGACTTGTTCATCCCCAACTCAGGTCGTTTCCCCTTTATTCTTTCGTAGAGTTCAGGAAGAACGTGAATGTTGATTAATAGTCTGATCTTCAAGAACCAGTAAAAATACTCAATCCCATGAATATCGAAGAAATCAATCACCATTGATTTGAATTTTGATTGGCTCATTCGAGAATTTTGGCTTTCAGTGAAGATGGGCACTTCCTGCGTATGGATTAGCGCTTCGTTTCAGGATCACAAGTAAACCATGATTCGTCAAAAGTTATTATCCCTTTCTATACGTTTGGGTCATATTCAATGGCGTTCAAAGTGTCAGTACAAACATTTTTGGGAGCTTTTTGTTGTTCAAACAGGAGAATTTTAGGCACCATTTTGGCACTCACTATTTGCATGTCAAAACTATTGCGTAAAATTTGACATACGGATTCTTTGTCAATTTTCACAGTCTCAGCAATTGCACGAATACTTGACCGACCGATGGATCGAATCAGATTACCAAATATTTCGATATTGTCATCCGTTTTTGAGTGTAAGGGCGACCCGGGTGGGAATCACCTTCCAACATAGTCTCGGCCATCTTGAAACCGCTTAAACCTCTGAAAAACACGTGCTTGTGCGATTAACTTACATTGTTATACACTTCTTTTAATAAATTATAAGTTTAAGTGGCAATTTTTCTAAATTTTATGTGAAATTTCACAACAGTGCGTTGCTCGCAAAGGATTTTTCTGGCAGTAAAAAAATAATTCTAATGCGAAAGAAGGGTATGACTTAATAGATTTGCTTACAGAAGCGATTGGAGCATTCGTACTCCTTCTGTATCAGCGTCAGTCTCGTTGCTTCTAATGCGTTGATAAAACCGAACCAACAATCTCTTTTTTCCAATGGTGATCAGTAAAGTTTTAAAAGGTAATAATCCTCTGGAAATGTATTTTAATAAAAAGTATTCCAAGGAATAAAATGTCAAGTGTTTTTTGAAAAATTTTCATTAATAAGCAATCTGATTATAAACAAACACACACACACAAACCTTTTTAATCTGCTCTCCTATAAAATTGAAAAATGAATCTTTGACCTCCATAATACGGATTTTATAACGGAAAAAGAAAATAATCATTATCACAATTTTGATTCTCGAAAATAAAATAAAAATAAGTTTTTAAATATTAAGTTAGCTATCAATTATACATTACGTTATAATGTGCTAAAAAGGGAGGAAATATAACATTGTATCAGAGTTTTGTTTAGTTAAATAAATTTTAATTTTTTTTTTAATTTAGCTAACCAGTTTCCTTCGCATTTGAATTTCACAAATGGCTACTCTTAATAGTCTGCAAAACCGAGTACTGTCTGTCTATCACAAAGTTAGCTCTCGCCAAGCATTATATATCGATTCATACGATGCCAAAAACAGGTGCTTTCTGAACCACCATCGTATTGTTATGTTCATATACAGTTCCTTTTTATATGATGCCCGATTATGATTCGAATGATTCAGGAAGTTTATCAGCAGTTGACATTGGCGAGAGCTATTCTTGAGATAGACAGAGAGTTTTATTTAGTTTTTAATGCACCTCAAAATGGAAAAGATTTCATTCCAAAATTCGTAGCCATCAATCAGGTACCTCAGGGATGCTGCGACCGCAGACGCATGTCTCCCCTACCCCCAACTATGCCTCTGTCCGAAACACAGAATTCTTTTGATGAAATTCAAGCTTGATTTTAAAATTAACACACTGGGAAGAGGTTTTAAGTAATGATGGTATTTACATTATTTAATTAATATTTAGTAATATACTAAAAATATGCTGATTTTTTCTGTTACTTCAAATACAGACAGAATATTCCGGTAACCCTTATACGATAAGTACATCGCTGTAAAATGTGCCTAAAACTTCGAATCAACCGGTTTTTACATTCACAGGGTCAAATTCTATAGCATTAGTATGACATTTTAATTAATGGCTCATTGAACTGGTTTCCTTTGTGTATTGAATCATTACTTTTACTATTAGGAAAGAAGACAAGCTATAGAAAGAACTTTTAATTCACATGAATAAATATTGGTTTTTGTATTTTAATTAAAATTTGATTTTTCAGCAAGTTAGAGTTTAATTTTAATTCAGGGACACAAATTATTTCACCACTGAAACGTCTTAATTTCTTTTCAGTTATAATTCATTTACTGGTATTCTTCGCATAAGTGAATTGAAAAATATAACGATCCAGTTCGAAGCATATTTTTTTGATATATAATGAAGAATGAGGACTAACATTTAAATATTATTTGAGTAACTTTAAGTAAACACAAGTAAGATATAACAAGGATTAAAAGATTATTAGAATACCATTGTTCTTTTTTTTCTTTTTTTTTTTTAAAAAAAAAAAAAAAAAAGAGGTTCAAATGTTCATTCTTTGTACCGTGTGAATACAGTTTCATTTGTGCCGACGGATATCTGGATGAAATGGTTTAAAAAAATTAAAAAGTCCTAAATTGACAATTTGTAAAGCTATTTTTGAAAACTCGTCAAAAATTGGCTAATAAATTTTCGTTCGAGAACTATCCCACAAAGTATACAGAAATATCGCTTAAACTTTAAGAAAAACCTTAAGAACACGGAAGAAAATCATTAAGATTACAATCAGCTAATTTCAGGAAAATAAATTCAAAAAGAAAAGTTTATAAGTGAACCGATACTGCTGTCATCTGTTGTCGGTGAAAAATTCACAACAAAAATAAATTTGAAAACTTTTTTGATGAGAATAGACATACTGCTCCATCGAAACATCAGCGAAGCTCAATATATATCATCCCTAAAAATTTTGGAGAGTGACGATCAACGGAGTGGGTTCCAATAACGGATAAAAAAAGCATTAAATTTATATGTAAGATAGTATTTCCTTGCATTCTGAGATTTATAGTAGATGAAAATGAAACTAATAAGAATGGTTTAGGTTTATCGGAAATTAAAGAAAAGAATCCTGATACCATCTTCATGTCAAAATTAATGACAAGTTATTCAAATTGATTTTATAAAAGTGATGCGAATATGATTAAAAAAGGGATTTTGAAAATGATTAAAAAAGTACCCGCTTTTGCAAATTCATATTACTTTGTTGTACTACCAACTGTTAAACGGCACCAAAATAAAGGTGGCAATGATTCATAGGTTTGCAATGATTTGGCAGACATTTTCTGTCAAATAAAAATTGGATTGCTACCGCGTGGAGTTGTCGTCGTCATTCTGAATCGAGTTAAAGCTTATTGAGATTCATCAATATTCACCGGAAACCGAGAGGCAATCAAACCAATGATTTGCTTTCAGTGAATGTGCTCCAAAGAAGGACATTGATCAGTCGGAAAACCTAAGGGTACGAGGTTTTGGGATAGGGGTAGGCGTCATATGGACTTCTTAAAAAAAGGTAAAACGATCAGTGCACAGTATTACAGCGACTTACCCCATTCCAAACACGGGTACTTTTTAAGCCGCTCTCGCATTTATTATTTAAACATGAGTTTTATTTGTTTAAATAGTTGTGACATTTTGTGACATACTATAATATAAAGTATAAAATACGAATGAAGTTTTCCTTCATTTTTCAGAAAACCCTGTTCGGAAGGAAACTCTCCAAATGCCCCACACAGGTAATCCTTTTTACAATATTACTTAGATAGACCTCTATTCGACACATACAAAGAAGATTGATTGATTAGCAACACGAGGCCAATTGGCGACGTACCTTGTAATTTAGAACCTTAGTCAATGGACGATACCTGAGCTAGCACCACCCTCACCAAACTTCCCCGCTACAATAATGGGAAGATTTAGAGTCTTTACAGATTTAAAGTACATCGGCCCCTGCTATACGGTAGGTCTTTGGTGGCATCAAGGTTCGAACCCACACGAACCAACGAAAACCGTCGAACACACCCCACCCCCATATATATATATATATATATATATATATATATACACACACACACACATATATATAAACAAGCATTTATGTATATTTCAGGGTATTTCTATAATTTATTTTTAACGAACTCTCATTTATGAGATAAAAACTCTTTTCAGGTAAATATCATTCTTAAAATAAATTTTTTTGGTAGTAATGAATTGATTAACTGATTTTTTTAATTAAAGTCAGACTGAGAATTAATACGAGGGATATTGGCAACCTCGATTAAGTAAAGAGGACGATATCTGAGCTGGCACCTTTCTCTCCAGACTTCCAAACCATGCCAATGGGCGGACCTAGATTGACTTAACGTGCCTCAGCTCTGCTGCACGGTGGGTCTTTAATGGCAGCAGAATTCGAACTCACGAATAGACGGAAATAATTCCGTCCGCGAGATCGTGACCATGACCACTAGTCTACAATGGTCTTTTGGTAGTAATGAAATAAAGTGAATGAGTGAGAATAGTTTATTGTGCAAGAGAGGCACATCTGAGCAGCCTTGCCAAACCTTATATAAATGAGATCTAGGCACAAGAAAAATTCTGGGGGGAAGGCGGAGGAACGGTTGACAAGAAATAGGTTAGAAAATAGAGAAGAATCTCTCGAGTATCCCGGTGTTTTGTCCGTATTTCTAAAAGATATCAATATGGGAAAGGAAAAGAAAATTTCTTTAGTGCTTCGGGTTCATTACACCCGTATTTACCTTAAGAGGGTAAGCTCCCGAGGGAAGAAAGAAAATAAAAGGTATAAATACATAAAAAGAGAATTTTGTTGCGTAAATTATTTCAACAAATTCTAACCTTGGGGATTCGGCACTCTATATAACCCTCATATTTATGTCTCTTTAGTTTTTAAAATGCTAATGTAGGACCAAGGAGGAAAAGTTCAGAGAGAATATTTATTAATCTTGTTAAGTGGCTAGGATATTAATAAATAAAATTTTAAAAAATAAATCCAATTATTAAATTAATGAAAATTTAAACTAAGTGATATCGCTGAAAACTTGGATATTAAAAAAAAAGGAATATTTCTGATTGAAAGTTTTTTAAATTTTTTTTTAATTCACTATTATATTCAAATTCCTTGTGGTGGCCATGTTAGCCGAATGTTCCCGGTCACATGCTCGAAGCCGGTTTTATCATAATGGAATCGTAGGATTGAATCCTGATGCCATTAAAAAACCGCCGTGTAGTAGAGTTAATGCACGTTAAATATGTCAGGGTCAAGGTTCTCACGTTAGAATGGTGTGGAACCTAAGAGAAGAGGGGCTCTTGAGGTGTCGATCTCATAACTTGACAGATGCTCAAACTGATGATGTCCGTCAGTAGATCTCGTGTTAATTCTAAGCAGACCATTGATGCATAATCAATCTACTCATTCTTTGTATCGAGAATACATTAATAACACGGGTAAAAAACGAGTTTTTGGACATGGGTTTTCTTTCAAACTTCACACTTTGCGTAACATAATTGTTTTATATCTCAAATTTTAAGAGCAAAAGGTCAACTAATTTTTGAGTCAAAATTTGACTTTTATTAAATTTACTATTTAAAATAAATGCGTGTAAAATTTTTTAGTTCTGTGAAGCATTATGTTAATCAATTAAGTTACCTGTAATTAAAATTAAATCAAACAATAAATTATGTTGTTAAATTGAATATATTTAAGCTAAATGTAATTCAAATAAAATCAAACGATAAATATGTAATTAAATTGATTATTATATCATCTACATATCATTAAAATTAAAGCAAACGGTCAATTATTAAACGATAGATTTGGCGATCATTTGGCGACTTATGGATACTTTGGTGAAAAATTTAATTCTTTAAATAATTAGTTTTAATCAATTAATGTTTATTAATTATAATTAAATTATCGTATTGTCATTTAAAACAATCGTGTATAGAATATTTCAGCTCAATGGGGAGCTTTAAAAAGTGAGTAAAAAGCTTTTAAAGTTTTGACCCAGACAAAGTTACAATTTGAGTTAAAGAAAATCCAATAAAAAGGAATCAATTTGGAAACGGTGCGAAAAATATTTTTAAAACTCAATATTTTGTATAATATCAGTCAGAATAAATCTGAACTTGCAAGCTTTGCATCACACATTTATACAGAACCTCTTTTAAAAAAAATAAATTTAACCACAAGAGCTATTGATGCTAGTGGTAAAGGGCCACGGTACTTATGGTCGTGGTCTCGAGACCAGCTTCGACCGCGTTGTTTTCGTCAAGTCGTAGGTTCGAGACCCGATGTCACTAAAGGGCCCGCCCCCCCCCCCTTCTCAGTGTAGCGGGGCTGATCCACATTAAATATGGTCAAGGTTCCAAATCCTCCAATTGGCGTAGTGTGGAAGCCAGTGGAAGAAAGGGACATGTCAGATATCGTCCTCGTCACTTCACCGAGGTTCACAATTACGAGGTTCATCGCTAATAACCCTCATCATGCTTCTGAGTGCGACGTTGATAAACAATCACATGACGTGATAAAGAGTTTTTCAGTACCACATTTAGCAGATAAAATTGTCTAAGAAATTTTTCATTTGACTAATTCAGTACTTTTTGTAACATCTTTTTTCCTAAGTGTGCTATAGTTATTAGGCCTTCTGTAATAAATGCGTTTAATGTTCTTTTTTTTGTTTGTTTGTTTGCGTACCGAATGAATGAGACCGGTTCGACTATTAATAAACAATGAAATGAATGAAATAAATAAACAATAATTCAAACAGAAACATTTAACAATATTTTTTTTTGGAGGGAAAGGAGATTAAAATCTGAAAATCGCTTGCTGAAGAAATTTTATATCCACAGTTTAGTCAACCGATATGAATAATATTTTTGTAGTAGAATTTGAAAGCTGCATTGAATGTGAGAAATGTTTCTTTTCATTAGATAATTTAGATGAAATTTCATATATACATTGCAAAAGGGAATATTTATCAAAACAAATTATTTGAAAAATTACAAATTCTTGTAGATACCCAATGAACTTGGTTCTTCATTGAAATTTCAAATTCCATTAATTAAAAATTTCGCAACTTATCCTTCTCGAAATTTTGCTATAGACTCTAAGACCATGGAAATCCTCTTAAATAAATTCAATTAATCTTTGCTCGTGATAAAAGTACCCACTCCTACCTGAAGAAATGAGTATTTTGCCTTTCAGCCATCTTAAATATTTCCCCCATTGTCATATATGTTTATAAAGAAATAATGAAAATGGATTTTTTAAATTAGCACAATTGTTTCAAGTGTTTCAGAACTTTGTGAATCTATTAAAATACTACGAACAGAAGCAATTAACGTCCGCTCGCTACCGTGGTTAAGTCAGGAGAGGAAGAGAATTTCCCTGCTTGGAATTTCAATGCAAGGATTTTTTTCAGATCACGTGGTATTAGATTTAGGGATCTTTAGGTTTTTAATATGCAGACTAAAAGTCTAGCAGGATTATCCCAACGGGTCTCAAACCGCAAGAGACCGATGAATCATTTGAATTCATAGCGCGTAATCTCATCAATTAAGAGCTCAAATGGATTTGAATCAGAAAATAAGATGAACTTTCAACCATAAGCGTTAAAATTGAAATAAAATGAAAGTATTGCGCGCTGGCACACACATACACTTGCACGCACGCACGCATGCACTCACACTCACTCACCCACCCACCTATATATATATATATATATATAGGGAAATTTTTGTATTGTGCTGGTTTCTCAGTGGAATCTTTGTTTCATGATTTGATTTGTATGTGTTTTTAATAATTATAACTTGGAATAAGAGCTTACTATAATATCTCTTAGATTGGTGACTTATTCAAAAAGGTGGTCTTGTACATGGGGGCTAATGCCTTTCGGGACATTCATGGGTTTTTGGACTTTCGTTTCAAAACAAATCCACCACACAACATTAGGATTACAAACTCAGCTAGTTAATGGTCTAGTTGTGAAGATATTTTGAAACATTTCTGTATTTTTACACATTTACACACACATATTTCACTCAATTGGATTTTAAATAATTATAACAAATAAAATTCTGATCATTCAATATGATTTCTGATCATGATTGGTTTATTGGTGGGTTTTTATTAAATATTAAATATTATATATTGAAACTTTTTATACTCAAATCAGTTAAGTACTATTGACTTCCAAAATTTATCTGGCAACCGTGCATGGTGGTGAACATCATCACTTAAAAAGTTACTTAACTATTGCACTCAGATTCATGATCACTTTTCAAAGTTATGATCTTTTGAATCTTTACCTTTGCAACTATGAAATTTGAATTCAACTTCGATGAAAAGCATGGATTCGGGTATGTAGTTTTTAAGGTTTTTAACTGGTAACATTTAATTATAATGTTTTATTGTTTAGAAAAAAATCTTAAATTTTTAATTGAATAATTTTTAATTGGATATTTTTAATTGGATAATTTTAATGGACAATTTTAATCGAATAATTTTAAAAAGATAATTTTAAATGGATAAGTTTTAATTGAAATTTTTTTTTCTTTTCTTGTTTTTGAAAATAATTAGTAATTGAAATATCTCGCCATTCAATTTTTCTTCTTTGTTTATTGGTTCTTTTCTTTAAATTACAACTTGAATTTTTGGAGTAATCCAATTTTACCCAACAAGATGCATTGGAGGAGGGTTGGTACCATTAGAAGTAGTTTAACCCCACAATTCAGTCCCCAGTCTGAATATGCATGTTTTGTTTTGTTGGGTATTCGAATTATTCGATTTATTCTTTGGTTCTAATTAATTTCAAATTTGATTAAAATTTTATTCATCTTTTAGTTTCAAATTTGACTCAGTTTCAACTTTTTTACTTAGTTCTATAAATGTTTTATTTTTAAATTTTATTTTGGTTTTTAATTGTTCTCTTCCTTTTGTGTTTTTTAATGATAAATTATTTGCTTTATCTTATATATACTCAAAATAGATTTGTATTTTTTTGAATAATTAACGTTGTTTTTAACATAATAATTTTTTTCAATTTTAGAATAATTTGTTTTCAAAGGCCCAACTTACTTATTTTTGCTTTAATTTTTGCTTCATATTTTAATACAAACGTAATTATGAAGAAGTAAAAGCAGTTTTTTTAAATAAAAAAAGTTCTACGCAAAGTTTTGCAAAGAAAAAATTTAGCCACCCGAGGTGCGCTTTTTTTTTTTTTTTTTTTTTTTTTATAGTTTTTATTAAATTACTCAATTAAATAAGAACTAAAGTAAGCAATGAAATATCAAGAAATGGACAATAGTAAACTTTTCCAATATTAAAAATATAAAAGTAACAATAAGTTATTAAATTGAGTACATTTAAGCTAAATGTAATTAAAATTGAAGCAAATGATAAAAAATTAAAAAGTGATCGGGTACCCCAAAACGCCCCTCCTGAAACAATAGCCCCTTAGATGGCTAATAAATTCTTAACCACATTTGAAGCAGAAGCATAATCTTGTTCAGTCTGTTTCTTATTAAAGCATGTGATTGTTATTGCTGTTATACCTATTGCTACTTTTCTACGCATTTTGTTACCTATTGTATGTTTTTTTTTTATGCATTTTATTGTTATTCCTCTGCCTTGTGGAATAACGTTAATGCCGAAGAAAGCCTCCTTACCTGCACTCTCTTTTAACGTTCTCGTCTGTGCTAAATGTTGTTCATTAAGAGAATAATTCAGTTGGAAGAATCGAATAAATTATTTTGCTGCAAAATTTTAGAATAAAGAACGATTCCTTTTCGAGGTGAGCTATATGTATCTCTTAGGCTGTCTGCGCTTTGCAACGTTGTCTCTCTAATTAACTTACCCGAGAGCATCTCTTGATATTAGAATAACTTTTCGAGATTTTGTGAGAACAGTTTTCAAAAATGAATGTGCCTTTAAACTCGCTGTTTTAAGCTTCTTAAATTTAAGAGGTTTCCATTTTTAGAAAAGGAAATGAGTATTACTCGTTTCGGGACTTTAAAAGGAAAAGAGAATACTTTTTACTTTTACTCAACTCATGTCTGTTAATTGAGAGTACAGTAGTTTACTTAAAAGTGAGGGAGAGGGGAATGCAATATCACGGCTTGTCATCGTCAAATTTTAAAGAACAACAAAATCAAATTCGGAAAATAAATTTTTTTTAAAAAAAATGTATTAAGCTCACCTCTATTTCTTGGATTAACAAAATAAAATGTTTTGGATTCTACTTAAAATCCAAACACAACCAGGCAAGACCAAGAGCTAAATTTAAATAAACCATTTTATAAACTCTCGGTTTGAGAGGTATAACAAAAGCAAACTTCTACATTTAGAATTAAATAATAAAATAAAAAGAAATGGGGGGGGAAACTCAAAAACAAGTATGTGATTCTATGTACAAACGCAACTTTTTTTTACAAGATAGATACGTTCCTCGGAAAAAGTGTGTGAAAAAACCGTTCTATATATATATAAAAAAAAAAAGATACATTTTGTGTAGCAAAATGGAGTATGCGTAAAATAGTGATGAAAAGTCATCTACATAATTTTTTAAATATGTGTATTTACATTTACACGTATAACTATTAATGCATATTCATTTATATATGTACTAACATATTCGCTAACATTTACTATACATTTATTACATAATTATTATTTAATATTAATTTCACATCCTTATATGCTTAAATTAATAAATCCGCTCTTATGAAAATGCTATTGACTCTTTTGAAATTTGGTTGTTGTTAGTCGTTTTTAATAACAACGTACTAAGAAGCAACATTAGGGCTGTTGGCAACAGACCTCTTAATTTTGAACCTTGATCAAGCGAAAAGGTTGATATCTGAGTTAGCATTTCCCTCTCCAAGTTTCTATGCCACGCCACCACGGCAACCACGGCCACACAACTGTTGTATGAACCAATTAGATTATTAGAAAATATTGCGTGCGTTCGCTAGCAGGCTGCTTCACTAAATGAGCTGAGCTTTTACTACTCTTCAAGGCTCACTTTCTGTGCAACTTTTGTCTTTCTAGTTTGGGCAAAGTATCTAGAAAACAAAGTTTGATAATGTTGAACTTTAATAATTCAATGTATGCGTCATATTAAAATAAAGTTATGTGTATTCTTGTATCCTTTAGAAAACGGGAAACTGTTCAGCGATCCTAAATCGCGTTAGCTGTGTATAACAAAAAAGGCAGCTTTCTCTTAAGCCGTATGAAAAGAAGACTGAGTGAAAGAAGTTGGGAGTACAAGTCTCAAGCTTAATCCGCGTCAACTAATTTAAGAGTAAAGTAGAGTAAGACCTCTCAGCTCATGGCATGAATTCAACGTTTTAATATCACTTCTTGTCTGCTTCTGAAAGGAATCTTTTATATAAAACTAGAGATGCACTTCAATTCATTTCTTAATCTATCTGCATAAACCAACTTTTAGATGTGAACGTTGGTTCTCCGGAAAATTTGTTCTGATTGATTGACTGTTTATTAAAGTCGCACTTAGAAGCAACACGAGGGCTATTGGTGACGGACCTCATAATTTTGAACCTCGGCCAAGTGACGAGGACGACATATGATCTGGCACCCTCTCTTCTCCAAAGGGAGGACAAGGAGCCTCGACAGATTTAACGTGCATCAGCTCCGCTACATGGTAGATCTAAAGTTGCATGAAGGCCTGAACCCAGGACTGAACGAAAACAACGCCGGTAGCGAGCTCGCGCCCGTGCCCCCTTGGCTAATGTTTCGTCGTTTGTCACCAGTTAACTAAAGAGAGCTTAAGTAATGACCCTTCACCTTTGTGATGGATTTGGCGACTTTCCGAGAAACTTGGAGTATTATTAACTAAAATTGAAATATCGTATTGCCATCCAAAACAATCTCGTATAGAAAGTATCAATTAAATCGAGCGCTTTAAAGTGAAAGAAAAAAAACTTTTAAAGTTTTGACCCAGACATAATTATAATGTGAGTAGAAGAAAACCCATTGAAAACAGAGAAGCACACAAAACGGTCAAATAGTTTCATCATATAAGTAACAATGGGCTTAGTTCTATTAATTACCATGAGGATTCTTTATAATTCAATTACAAAAAAAAAAAAAATCTTTACCCAATCAAATGAAATATGGTTCAGGCAAATTAGTTACACTAAATGAGTGCAATAATGAGATAGTGAAAAACGATTATATAAGAGATGCCTAAGTTAGAAGTAGAGAAGCATGACGAAAAGAAATTTAATAGCTCAAAAATATACTAGCGTATATGTGAAATCTAATTTGATATTGATGGAGCAAAGATCCTATTTTGCCTTATAGAGGTTGAACCTTCAGTTTAACTGCATAATCACTTGCTCGGACCTGAGTATCGGGGTAAACTAGATTTTAAAATACGCATAACTTGTTAGTAAACGTGTTGGGTGACCGTTAACTGATAGAGCATTTCCCTTTATAACAATAAGTGATTTGAATAATAACCTGGGAGTGTTTTATTTAACTGAAACTAGTTAGATCTATTCTTAGAATTTAAGTTGGAGACTTTCATTTTGTAATTTTTGATGAAGGAAGAATTAAATATTTGAGAGGTATATAACATTTTTTTATTAATGGGTTTTCTTTAACTCACATTGTAATTGTCTGGGTCAAAACTTTAAAAGCCTTTTTCCCACATTTTAAAGCTCTCAAGTGAGCTGAAATTTTTATACACGATTGTTTTGGATGAGTATACGATAATTTAATTATATTGAAGAAGAATTAATAGATTGAAACCAATTTTTTGAAGAATAAAATTTTACGCCAAGTTGCCAAATCCGACGTTTAATAATTTATCGTTTTCTTTAATTTTAATTTCATTTAGCTTAAATATATTCAATTTAATAATTTATCGTTTCTTTTAATTTTAATATCAGAAAAGTTTACTATTGTCCATTTCTCTATATTTCATCATTTACTTTAATTCTTATATATAATTGAGTAATTTAATAATAATTATAAAAAAAAGCGCACCATAGATATGGCTAAATTTGTTCTTTGCAAAACTTTGCATAGAACTTTTTTAGTACATATATTTCTTTTTATTATATGAAAAAAATTATGTTACGCAGTGTGAAGTTTGAAAGAAAACACATGTTCAAAATATTAGTTTTTTTTTTTTTTTTAAACCGTTTTTTTAAAAAATTAATCATCCCTAAATTTTTTTTTTTTCCCCCCCCCAAAAAAAAAAAATGAGTTCCATATGCCTCGCTTATATTATGATGACATGTTAATGTTTAACTTGACGTGTTAAAAGTGGATAAATTGAATACTCACAGTTCATTTCTAATTATATTTAGTACGTTGTGCGATACAAGTTTTTATAATTTTTTTTTAAATAAAAAGATAGAAATTTTATATGAGTTTACATATGTATTGAAGCTTTTTTTATATGTAAGAAACTGTGTTCTGAGTCCATTTTTAGCGAAACTCATGAAATGAGTGAATATTTTCCTGTTGAAAAAGTTACATTACTTAATTACCCATTCATTTGAAAAGTTTTATTACTTACCTTAAACCACTATTGTTAAATGTAAGAGACACCGAGAAATCAAATTCCGAATTTCTATATTTGCGCCTCATACTTCATTACATCAAAAAATAACGAATTCCACGCATCAAATTTTTGCCAAAACTTGGATTTATTTTCATTCATGTTCTATTATTTATTTACTTTTGCAATCATCGTGATTGAATTTTCTCTCCGCAACGATGTACACTTTAAATAAAACAAAAGCCATATCTCTGTTTATCGGAACGAAGCGTTTCACCTCCAAACCAGGAAAAAGTCCCGGAAAGGGGACGCCGGAATCCGGGACAATGCGATGCTTCGTATGCAAGTAGAAAGGGGGGGGAGGGTATTTTTTTTTATGGTATCGGAGCGGATCGTTCCAATAAAACGGCTCTCGCTTGGAATGGTGCGACCGAAATCGCAGCCAATATTGATAAAAGTGCCGAGTGCCGTCCAACCGACTTTATTACGACACTGGTGACGTCACAGGTGGACAACAGGTTGGGGGGACCGTCCTGCAACTACGCGATAGTGATCTCTGTACAAGAGTATTAGAGTCACATTCTTCCGAAAACATTTACTTTTCAGCATATTTGTGTTAATTTAATACAACGGTTCTCCATCGGGGGTCCACGCACCCTGAGAGTATGTGAGAGACAATTAAGGGTATACGAAAAGAAAAAAAGTTATGACGGCCACATAATTAAAACTAACCAAATAATCTTAAGATATTGAAATTTTTTTCAAGGAATAGGTAGATATTGTTCTTGAGATTGTCAGTTGAAATACTGTAGATTCTTGGAAAGGAAAACTTGTTGAAACATCACATCGGATATCATTGTGATGAATCTCTTCAATGGTGGAGTGGTGAACTTAGAAAGTATTTAGATTCGTCACGGAGACGAATATAATGAGCTTTCTAAAAACGGTATAATATATTTATCGCCGTTTGCTAGCACGAAACTTGTTGAATGTTCGTTTTTTTATATATACTTAAATACAAAAAGTAAATATAGAAAATAAACGCAGCTCTGAATATGAGATTTTATTTATCCACTTTTGAGTCTAGTTTTTCAAAAAAAATTTCAAATGTCCCAGTAAATATTTGTTGCATTTTGTGTTAATTTGTTTGATTACTTAAAAAAAATGACACCTATACAATGAAAAAGTAGATAATTAAATTTAATTCAATTCGACATGGTCTTTTTTGGAGAAGTTTACGGGATCTGTAACAGATGAAACAGATTATGTGTGTAGAAAAAAAAAAAGGGGGGGGGGGGGGGGGCAAGGAGGATTCTTGGTTGAGGGTACGCGCCAAGGAATCGAGCCAGCTGGGGGTGTGCAAACAGTATAAATAGTTGGTAACCACCAAAATATAGCTTTGAATGCCCATTTGTATGTCTTCGTGAAAAATCTACACCGTTAATTGTATAACTAAATTTTTTTAGGGTTCATCACTGATGTGTGAAAGGAGAAGGAATGATGTTCTCTTAAATAAATAAGTAAATAAATAATAATAAATAAATAAAAGTTCAAATTTATTGCTTTCATGTTTTTGAAAATTTCCCTCTATTTCATCGTTTTCCCATGTTTTCCAGTGGGTATAATACTTTTTCTCCAAACTTTTACCGTGGCTGTGTTAGCCTGGTAGTCACGGTCACGAACTCGCGACCAGCGTTGTTTCCGTCGTTCAGTCCTCTTGCTATTAAGTACCCGTCGTGTTGTGGGTCTGAGACATGATAAATAAATGGAGTTTCCAAGTCCATCCATTGGCGTAGTGTGGAAACATGTAGAAGAAAGGGCCAGTTCAGGTATTGTTCTCATCACTTGATCGAGGTTACGAGTTTCTTTATCAATAGTCCTTGTGGTGCTTCTAAATGCAAGATTAATAAATAATCTTTCGAAAAATCAAACTTTTACTTCTTGAAAGGTGTGCAATTTGATTTTATCAAATCGATAAAAAAATAATAACAGGTCTGCATAAGTTTCTGTTACAGACCAAATCAACAAAGAGCAAGACCCTTCAATAGCAGTGGCAAGTATCAACACCTACCTGATCCCGGTTTTCCACAAAGACAGCATTAAGTTCACTTGTTGATAATCCTAAAAATCTGTACATCTGCACTCTAGATGAAAAAAAAAAAAAATGTTGTTTGTCACAAGTAATTGTAATTAGTTTTTAAAACTTAGTAATGAAGGTTTTTTTTTTTTTTTTTTTTTTTTTTTTAAAAAAA
>BMAW01061034.1:0-23799 GCA_019974015.1 Nephila pilipes
TTATTGTATCTTTTGTATTATTTATTATTGTATCTTTTGTATTATTTTGTTTATTTTGTATTATTTGTGTATATATTTGAGCTCATAAAGGATTCATTATAATTCAAATGTCTAGAAAAATAGAGTTTATGTATAAAATAATAATAATTAATCCTTAAGTATGTATAACTCTATCTTCTCATTTTAATTAATTATTTTAAGCTTTCAGGCTAGCATATTAACAGTATAAATGTAAAATTTTTTTAAAATTATAAAATTTAGAAAAAATAACATTTTTCAGAAAGAGTAGAGAAAAAGAAAATAATAGTAATAATAATTAAAACTGTTTCTGACACATAATGCTTAACATGTTTGTCATTTTTAACAGGCAGCATTTTATGTACGAAATAAATGCATATATTATTTTAAAGTTATTTCACATTGAAGAGAAAATTTGGAGATGTTTAGGTACTTCGAAAGTTTTTTATATATTACTCTAAGTTATAAAAAGGATTTAAAAAAAAATAAAAGAAAGCTTATGGAAGAAACTGATAACTTTGATATTCTTTAAGGCAAATTCTATTCTATATTTGTCATTAATTGTATCGTATTGTATAGCAAATAATATTAATTACAATATCTCGATTATTTGATCCTTATTCAAAGAGAGGTCTATCAGCCCCATTACATTATCTTGAGGTCCCTATTTAGATTTCGTGAACGTAATGCTTATCCTATAGAATTTATACTTTCTTCCTCAAATGTAGATTATTTTATCTATTTAGATACAAAAAAGTTATTCATATAGAGAGCAAAATATTAAAAATTTCTGAGGAACTACATCCCCCCCCCCGATTTTTAGAAGTATTTGAACCTCTGTTTTAGTGATTCGCTTGCGGGTTTTCTGGTTTTTAAAAAGTATTTTAGAATAGTTTAAAAAATTGGGAGAATGCTTCAATATTTTTTGCTCTTTTGGATTAAGTGTTCTTCATTCAAATAGTTAAAATAGTCTAAATTTAATGAGGAAGGAGTGACCATGGTTGCTAAGTGATCATAGTCGGAAAATAGCGGCCATCGTTGTTTCATCGAATCGAATCTGGGTTCGAATCCAGACTCTAAGTTTTACCGTTGGCGTGTTGTGGAAGTTTGGAGAAAGAGATGCCAACTCAGTTGGAGTCCTCGTCACTTTACCGAGATTTAAAATTATGAGGTCTATATTAAACTTCTATATGTTTACATTACGTTCAGGGATTCAAAGTGACCGATAGATGGGACTCTTAACGTTTAAAATTTGTAACCTATTTGTAATTTACAATTCTTATCTCTTATCTTATAATGGTTTTAAACGTATAATCTTTCAGGGTAAATAATAACTGAAATATCGTGCGCTTAAATTATAAGTGGCAATATAATACATTTTACTATCTGACCCGTGTGGTGACCGGGAATGACAGAATAGTCTCACTGTAGCTCATGCATGTCATAAAAGGCGACTAAAATGGGTACCCAGCGTCTGGGGGTATAGCCGGGCACCCTGCCCCTGTGGATTATATCAGGGAACCTCAGGGACTTACCTTCTTCAGGTAAGTACGGGCATCATAACTCCGAGGCACCTTAAAGATCTTTTTCTTTCCCATGGGGTTTACTGTCTTTGGTAAACACGGGTGACGCACTCCCGGGATACCCTAGCGATCTTTCTCTATTTTCGACCCTCCTTCTTGTCTCTCAACCACTTTTATCTTTTTTTTTTCAACTTCATGTCTAAACTACAGTTTAATCTTGTTTAGCGTAGCATAGCCATATCTGGCTCTTGCGCCAATAAAGTTTACATTCACTCACCTTTTAGTATCTATTAATAAATGTCATGTAGTGTTATTATATTTTTGAGCTTAATTAGTATTACAAAGATAGACAACTTAAAAGTTTCAGTATCAAAAACTGTGTGTGTACGTAAGGAATAAATATTTAATTGATAATTTGTGGAGTTTTTGAATCTAATAATTAATAAAATCATTTTAATAAATTCCATATGCATTGTTTACATTAAACAGATTAACTGAAATTACAATTAATATTTGCGTGTTTAGAAATACATTGCAATATAATAATTTAATCATTTAATAGAGTGTAACAATTGTAGCAATAAAAAACAGTTTGATCAAATAAATATAAGGCTTTATTTTTATTCTTGACAGTTATTGTTAATAAAGAAAACTGTTTTTCTGTGAGACTACAAATAAGAAGAAAATGTGACAAAACAATGATAAAGTTATTTCATAAATACTGATAAAAAATTATTTCAAACATATTGAGCAAATCTTTTGAATTCCTTTAAAATTCATAATAATAATTAAATATTTCCTTACAATATTTCTAACTTAGAAATTATTATTATTGGTATTATTATTTTTAAGAAGTATTAAATACCATATCTGCATATATCAAATATTTACCTGTATATAATGAACTTCATATGTTTTGAATGTGAATAATGCAGAAACTCTATTATTTTTATAAAAAAATTTTTTTTTTTAGAAATATAGACACAATTCCTTTTTTCTTTCTTTTATTAGCTCTGAAAAATATATTATAACTACATATTTTGCTAGTGAGCAACATGGATATTTGAGATTATTTAACATGTAATATTTAAGAGAGAGACCAGATTCATAAACATTATTGTAGTTTATTTTCCGTATTTATGAATAGTTTACGTACCATTGAAAATGTATAATTATATTTATTTTTTTCCAGGTAAGAAACCTTATTGCACTTACATGAGTTTCATATATTTTAATGTAAGTAACTAATTTTTATGTTGTATATTTATTAAATAACTTAAATACATTGTTGTATGTTATCTGGTGTTATTACTTTATCTTAAATGAGAAGTAAAACGAGAATTTACTTAGAATTTAAAGGATTTTTCATTAATTTAAATATTTAATATTTTCATTTTCCCAGATAAAGGTTATATGCCATTTAATTATAAAATTTTAAATTAAACATGATTGGTTTACTTCATTCGAGTTTTTTTTTAAATATTTAATGAAATATACATTTAGGGCAACATTTCACAAATTTGTAACTCAATTCATAGGGTTTCTTAAAACATGGTATGGATGTACACATAGAATTTAAATCTTTTATGCAATTAAATTTAACATATGTTCTTATTTTGAAGAATTTTCACGAATAGCTTACACTATGACCATTTCAAGCATGGAATGAAAAACTCCTATTCCTTATATAGCTTTCTTTAATAAAAGGTGTATGTGAGAACAGTAGATATAAAAGAGGTTGTAATGAAAGCTAGTTTTATTTCAGTTTCATTCTTTTTATATACTGTTATGCATCTTCTCATTATATTCTTACGTTCTGAATATTAAACTAAACTTTACTATTTAAAGTTTTAAAACATTTTTTATTACATCAGTGCAATTATTAAAGTGAAAAAGTAGTTTATGCTCGCTTTTTCAATTATAATTTTATTTTAGTCATACGGGAAAGTTTTCATTAAAACATTTTAAATTTAAAATTTCTACGACAGTTACACAAAGTTAGAGTAATATTTTAATATTTTACAACCTTCAATTAACTGAAAGTTGACATTTGAAGGGCTACGTCGCAATAAAAATATCTCTCACGAAAAAAGGTTTTAAATGGCTTAGCTTTTCAGTTATTAAATTCAAATATTTTGCACTTCCGACAAAAAGAATCATTTCTATAAAACACACATCACTTAAAGTTATTTCATTTGCAACGCTTAAACAACCGTAAAAAGATAAAAGTCCTAATGAGCAAGAACTTTTAAAATATTTGATTCCGCACAAAAACGCAATCCAATTCCATCCGCAATTCGTGACGTATTTACTACCTCCTATTTCTTGCAAAGAAAAATGTTCAAGATGCTTATGTCCGTCTACTTTTTATTTTCATCATTTTAACGGCAGAAAATTAAATTTTTCCACCATCTCCAGCCGGCAAGGAATAAACCTTCCATTTCCCTATCTCTCAATTTAGTTACTATCTTTATGGTCCGAACCGTCTATGTCTTCTCGGTAATAGAGCTGGCAAGGCTGCGTAGATTTAAATGCCGTAATAAAACAGCGAGCTGTGTTAGTTTCGGTAATAAAGGTGCAACGCATCGGACCGAATCACCAAGAATTAGTTTGGACTGTTGCGCATTTACTCTTATCTCAGATTCCTTTATAGCCTTGTTCTGCAACACTCCTGTCGCATTGGTTCAGATGAAAAGTGGTCCGGTAGATACCTCAGCGAGCAAATTGAAGATAATAGCGGATTTAAGTAGCAATTTTAAAACGATCTAAGGGTAATAAAAGTTTTGAAATTGATTGTTATGTTAAAGTTAAACTATATTTTAAGTCGAACCCTTTTATTCGTTGTTTTACTCGAAACTAATGCCTTTTTGTTGTCTAAAACTAAACGATTCTAATGCAGTTTTAGATCTTTATAGATGTTGGATTGCTGTTAAGGTAGGTCCCTGAGACACTAAAAGAATTCAAATTTTGCATTTTTTTGTTTTGTTTTGTTTAGTTTTTGAAAAAATAGAAGGCACTTTTCTGATTTCGTAGATGTTTTATTTAACAAGTTCTTGCCGGGGCAACAATTCATGTTTCTGTTCTATGGGTGGCTATTCTAAGATCGCTTCGCTTTCCTGAGAGGTGCCGAACTAAAATAAAAAAAAGTGAAGTTTTACCGCAATGATAACCATTGCTTCACTTTTTTTTAACCTTTACTGCTGCCGTGGGGTTCGGTATATATTACATGTGTCATAAATATATTATTCAATAAAGCGAACATAATGTAACTAACTGTAATTTGAATCATGCTTTTATTACCGAATTTATCGTTAAGTTATGTTGATAATATTGAGTTCAAGTAAATTAAATTCTACTTTTTCAATTGTTATACTTTAAATTTCTATTATTTTAATATTCAACTACATCGAATTTTTTTTAGTTCCTAAACGAACTAAACTTTTGGTGGTACGCACCACTTGATTAAGCATTCAAGTACGAGCCGTCGATGGTACGCGCCTCCCGATGGAACGTATCAATACTAGTCACCAGTGGTATACACTCCTCAATAGAACACATCCGCGCGATTCTCTGGTGATCCACGCCAACTGATCGGACATGTAAGTGCGAGTCACCTGTGGTACGCACCACCCGATCGGAAGTGCACAAGTCAAGAGGAGCTACCAGTGGTCCATGCCTTCTGATTGGGCATTTAAGTGTGAATTACGGTGTTACGCGCCCCCTTTCAGAAGTGTGAGTCACCGTTGGTACGAGTATTGGACATATCCGTGAGATTTATGGGTGGTACTTTGGCACGTTCAAAAACATAATTATAAAGTTATTACTCGTACCGCGTCATAGAGATCACCACATTATTAGCCTTTTATTCAAAAGATGCTTTTTTCGTATTCTCTCTGGTACACTTCTCTCATTATATATTTTACTCATGGTTCTAATACTTGGCATATTAAGAAATGAGTTATTTTCTGTACAAGATACATAATTTTCTTTTTAAAAGTACTCACAAATTTTAAATATTTCATGATAAATGTATATAAATTTTGAAAAATTTAAGCACAATTGTTAATATACACAGCAAACACAACTACTGATTAAAAACTCACATTTAACTATTTATGTTTATAAATGTCATTTTCTTTGCATAAAAACATACAGAAAAGCAATGTTAAAATATGAGATCCATTGATTTAATTTTAAAAACTGAGGATTATTTAGTCAGAGTAAAATAAGCTCATTTTTCCTCGTCGAAAGAGTTTCAGATAAGTTAGATGAATGTTTTGCCCTTCCTTTCTCGTCTATTTGATGAGATTTTGATTATGATATTTTTCAGTTAAGAGAAATAACTCTTTGGTTGGGCCAATATTGTTATACGAGAACGACAACTTATCGAGATCGAAATTCTTATTTCTATGCTATTTACATGGACTCTATACACTTTAAATTTAATAAGGAATAAACTTAACTCGTTATGAACAATATTGATGCTAATTTTTTATCGAAGATGCTAAATAAATTCTCAATAATCATGACATAAGAGACAAATGAAATATCCGCAATAACTTAATGAGAATATTTAAAAGCCAAATGAAATGTAGAGTGAACGTCCGTTTCCAAACGAAAACGCCTGAACATGCCAATAACAGCCCGACAACAAACGTAGGAGTACGAGAAAAACATCAAATGGTGTGTTATATACTACCAAATAATATTATAAGCGTATTCTATACTTTAAAAAAATATTTAACTTGTCTTGATTAAATTAAGTATTTTTAATCTGTGTAAAGCATCATCTTAACAAGCTTTAGACACTTAAATTTTAAAAAATTGATCATAGGATACTGTGTCTCTTTAAAAGAGTAATGTTTTGACAGATATAGCATTAATTGTATATAAATAATAAGAAATATTTAAGAGCTGTTACATATAGCTAGCATACTAAACTAGACTTAACAGAATATTTAAAAAGTATAATTCCGTTTTTGCCTGCCAGATATTTTTTATTCAATCGAAACTCGTTAAGTACCGTAAAGTAATGTTTTTTAATGCAGAATATTTTAATTCTAAAAATTCAAAACTTTTTCTCTAAAACTCGATATTACAGTCGCATGCACATCACCCTTTATCAAAGTTTATCTGCCAATAACAGTGGACCTATTTTCATCGTACTCTTGGGGTGTGACCTAAAAAGCTCAAAAAGTGAAATCAATCATCGAGGAAAACCTTTTTAATGTTCTCTCAATATTGGATGTGAAAAGTTCTATAGTGTTTCAAAAAATACCAACTGAAAAAATCGAAAGTGGCGGATTATCAATAAGGATGATACCTTCTTCAAGAAATTTTTCTATATCTTTTCCATATGTTGTACGTTTTTCAATTTTTTTGTCTCAATAAGGGAAAAAAAACAATGGATTTCACTATTCGCGCCTTTTTAAGAAATTATTCATATTAGAGTAAATGTTAAAATGTGGTTTAGTACCACTTAGAGCAATTTAAATTCTGATTTTTGGACGCTGAGTTTACAGTGAACCAGAAGTATTCCAACTTTTAAACTTCGGGGAACCCTTTGAGCTTACTATTTTTTTGAAGGAACCCTTTGATCGAAGAGAAAAAAAATAGGGTATAAAATTTTTATCTTACTTAAATTTGTAAAATTATAATTGCATCTCTATTTTATCACAATACAAACGTCTTAATAAGATAATGAATAGTAAGGTAGATAATGAGTTTTTTGGGGGGGGGGGTGGGGGGTTATATTTCTAATATATTCCGTGTATAATAAACAAAAGCAATGATATTTTAAATTATAACACATCAAAAAAAGAAAAAAAAAATTAATGACTTGGCTGCGATTTTTTTTTATTGCAAGATATTTTTAAAGTCTTGAATAATTGTTGAAATCTACAACCTAATGTCCTCTTCAGCATCCAATCTGATTTCAAGATTTTCGCATACATATGTTGAAATACATGGCATTAGACATTTCATAGCTCTTTTGGCAATTTTAGAGTATTCTTTTTTCTAATGTCAATCCAAATACGCATTATATCAACTTGATTAAAATTTAGTTTCAATTGATTGTCCATCGATACATCAATTTGTAGTTCTCTTTCTTGTATTGGAAGTTTGGATGTGTAACAATCTTAAGAAGGAGTTTGGATCCAAGATATTTTTTCTTTTTGAACAAGGAAGTATTCAAGAAAAGTTTTTTGCAGATCTGATTAAAGTTGGACCAAACTAATTTTTACATTTTTATCGGGGTTAGCTTTACCATCTACTAAAATATTATGCAAATTAGGAAAGCATTCAATATTATTTTTCAAAATACAATCTATTCAAAATTTTGAATTTTAAAGAATGGATTCAATTTTACTGCATACCTTGAAAATAGTAAAATAAGTGGACAAATAAGTGAGCGATTCTTCATCTGAGCAAAGAATGGAGACTAATATGTGACCTAATTGTGTCTCGGTTAATGTATTTGAAGCACGCATTTTTTACGAAATTTAAGATTTTATTTTATTCATAAAAAATTTATGTTTAATTTTACAATTAAACTTCCTTTCAGAATTCGATCTTTTACAAAAATTAAAATTTTACTAAATTTTTGGCACTTTGATTAAACAAAGAGTGATCACTTGTGGAACCCCTGCCAAAGTTCCACGGAACCCAGTTTGAAGACCTCTGCTATAAAGACTCACTGTGCAAAGGAGTTGGCCAAATTTGGACAATTATCGCTATAAATTCAACAGTCGCCAAGTGGTGGAGTTAAACCACATTTTAACCAAATAGCATAGATATTTCCTGCCAATTTAGTTCTTTAACAAACCCGCTTCGTTACTTAGGTTCTGAACCATCAGAATTCAATAATTTACCAGTCGAGACATAATCAGTCAAGAAAAATTAAATGGAATTTATTTAATGTTACGAATGATTCAAAAAATCAATTAATATTAGGAATTTGGGGCGGTTTACTGACTCGCGTCTGCAGCCAAAGGTCATTATTGAAAATTCTACTTATCTCACAAGCAGAAAAACTTGAATAAGTACTTAAAAACTGAATCCGACATAAATATCTGCTCTCCAATGATCAATTCTCTTACAACAATATCATATGCTCAACGTATTCGCTACTTCTCCCTATTGAAAATTTAGTTCGGACCTTGCGCTGTATCGTGAGTTTTTCTTCAGCTAACATTTTTTATTTGAATTATTGGAAAAAAAATCTTGAACCAATAAAACGAAACATGATTCATGTAGATAAAAGTGAAATTATGAGGCGTAATGTATGGATTAGATAAACTACATTTATAAGCAACGAGGAAATGAATTATAAGGTGTTAGAAAGGTGGAAGTGAGTTGAAACGAGACGTCCGAACCATGCTGTTCGTCATTTAAAGAGCAGTCACAAAGATCCTAGATGAAATAGTAAGAAGGGTCTCGGCTCGTACCCTCAAAAACAATTTTGTTACTCACTTTCGATCCCAAGTGAGTCGGTAAGCAACTATTTGAATTTGTATTCTAAACCATAATCATTATTCGTTTAGAAAAAATATTACCATATAGTGAGTTTAAAGAAATAAGACTTTAAATGTTCATAAGCTGAATAAAAAAAATTTATTATCACTTGTCTTCATTTCACATTGTAATTTAAAGAATATCTTAATAAATATATATAATGGATAATGAATCTCAGATAATAATCAGTGGTCGTTGTAACTTTTTCTTAGAGATTCATTCAAGAAAAATAAAAGCATTTTTATTGTTTGTGTTTTATTGGATGCATTTTCTATTTTGTAAAGAGTCACAAACTCAAAAAATAAAATTTTTCTTCTCTGGTTAGACAAAAATTTCAATCTATACATTTGCGAAAAAAAAAAAAAGAAACATTTAATTCCATTTTTCTCAAGTGCCAACTATACGAACCGTGTAAGTGTCAACCCTCCAAGATGAAACATTTCCATTGACTATAAATTCCAAATGCGTGCCTTCATAGCAAGAAGAGAATAAGAAGCAACTTCTGCATTAAATGAATCTTTCGTCCATCTCCTAGAGATCCCTTGTCCTCAAGGGATTCTCATTGACACAAACGTACTTATTAATTTCCAAAGCTCTTTTGGCTCAGCGATCTTTCATCCGACCGGGTTCGAGACTATGATTTGCATGTCCTCACACGTAGAGCTGACGATAGCAGTTGAACACGCGAATAAGCGGTTAAAAGAAACGCAAAATGGGGTCTTTTCCCATTCAAATAGTTGCATTTATTTAGATTGCTCTAGGAAAGGAAGGGAAGTATGCATCGCACGCGATACTATTCAAGAATTTGCTTCTTTCTGAAACGAGAAAAATTGTTTGGTGAAGCGCCAGGGATGATAAGTGTAATTGAAATGAAACAACAATGAAAGAAGTAATCTGTAAAACTTTTGGAAGAGTTTTATCACCCAAAGGCAGTAATGGTTTGCAGCAGAGGTGATGCATCGTTTTAAACAATAGCGGCAGAAATAACCAGACAAGGCGTGTTGGTGTGTGTTCTGGGCTACTATAATCTTTGTTCACCGAAGCATTTAAAGAATGATTTTATCTTTCCTTTTTTTTGTCTATTGTTATCGTTAGAACAGATTGTTATTAACTAGCAATGATGTAACTGAGACAATAGCTATCATTTTTAGTACCATTGCTTAAAATATTGCTTTGGATTATTAACATATAATAAAAGAGATAAAATATCTGTATCTTTTATATGAAATGATAGATTTAATACATTGTTAGAGTATCAAAGACGTAATATTTGAAAATATTTCGTCAAATTGTGCTCCCAATGTGTTCATGCACTTTTTTCGACAAGAAATCAATCTTATTTCTGTCTTAAAGATTATCTCAAAGCTACGTTCAATAAAGTGCTTTAAATTATAACGTTACTGCGTTTTGTATAGGAGTGGGAGTTATTTCATGTAATAGGATTAGTAATAGCATTGCGTGATTGGAGTATTCCGTCAGCAATATATTCCATACAAAGACCTATTAATTTTGTCATTTCTTACAATGCCCTATCTTGCAACTTGAATGATTTAAATTCGAAACTTTTTTTATATTATTTAAAATTATTAAATAAACATTATTCAGAACTAATGAAGTATTGGTGTATAAACCCAAAAATTAATTTAGGGGAATATAATTAAAAAATAACGTGATAATGTAGTATACGAGTATTAAGAAAGTAATAGGAAATATGAGCACATATTCTGAAAGTAATAGAATATAATAGCATATTGTTGCGAACAGACGACGAGATGACGTTTCCCTGCAATTGTTCTCAAATGAAGGAAAAGGGACTTTTGCCAAGATTTCATTAATTAGCCAAGGAAAGTTTAAGCAATGACCTTTCAGCCTTGGCGACGAATTTGGCAATAAATGGCAGAGCTAAAAAATACTGTAATCTAGTGGATATCTCGACTGGGAAGAAAGTTGCGGATTTTTCCTGAATTTTCAGAATGACGTCACACACAGCCAAAACATCGAACAAACACAAATAGTCTGAGACTGAGGGGTCTACTTTGAAGATCGATCGTGTATCGACTGGAAGCGGTCGGCACTTGGAAGAGGATTTGTCGAGTGATTTTTCAGAGAAGATCTTTCATGAGTCTGTCGCTTCTGCAAATTCACTCTGCCGGAAATTGTTGGAGTCTGCCTTGGAAGTGAAAATTATTATGGTGGAGATTTTTCCGTTGTGTGAATTAGTAAGCGGCTGAACTGAGCGTTACTGATGCAACTGTGGCTGTCATTACAAGTGTTGTTTTGTTCCTGTATCTATGTCACTAATCTGTAGAAGTCTTGAGTTTTTCTGTTTGCGCTGTTATTGTCTAAGCTCTGCTATTTCGTATCATCCTGAAGATTTGTGAATAAATCGTCATTTGCCGCATAAATCGTAATCCTCCACGTTGGATTGCTTGCACTTGCATACACACATGTACGATTGGAATTCTTATAGCAGTATATTCTGAAAAAAATACGGTTTTTGGAATATATAATCTAAAAGTAAAAGATTGTTCAAACCCGTTTCCAGACAGCAGCTAAAACGCTGGAACTTATTACTCAAAAATAACCGTTTAGCACCCTTCTAGTTTTGAGTTATAGGCTTAGTATTTACGCATTATCCTTATTTAGAAACCGTTTACTTACAGAATAGGAAGCAAAATTCTTAAAGAATACGGGGTAATGTACAGTAAAACAATTGTTTTTATGTTATTACATATTCTTTTGTTATTTTAACTGATTTTTTTTCACTATCTGTCTAAAACACATTCAAAATATTAATTAATCTCTTTAATTTTCTTGTTAACTATAAGTATTCCTTTTACCAAAAAAAAGTAGAGTTATTTTGCAACATCTCTCTAGTCGTCAAAAGAGTACCATACCCTAAAATATTTCCTTTTTTAAAGAATTTTTTTGTAATTGAAATCTGTTTTAAAAAAAGTCACTAAGCGTACAGGATTTCCCAAACTGTCGTCATATTCTGACAGGAAAAGTGTGGATACCTTTTTTTTTTATTTTTATATCATTAAAAAGATTGTCTAAAATACTCCATATATTAATCTCGTTATGCAATGGCCATTAACGGGTCTGACGAAATGATCTCATAAAGCCGAATGATCGTTATAATGAATCCAAACATAATGATGTGACACTTTTAAAAGTGTTACATTTAGTTAATATTTTTTATTTAAATACCTTAAAATGACACTTTTATGATATTTGCAATTCGTTTCTAATAAATAGTTTAAATGTTCTAAGTTCAAAGTCATGTTCATAAAATAAATCTCTGATCCTAAAATTTCTTCTCTTAAGCTGTAATAAGCAATATAATTATTTTCTTCTAAACAAAGGCAGAGCGTGAATGATTTTATTATCTTTCTAGCTATTAAACTGGAGAAATATTAGAATAATAACAGAACCTCTTCCTCTATTATTTACTCAACGTGGGAAGAATGCTATTGTATTCTAATACTTTCTGAGGAACTGACTAGTTTTCCTCCATTATAATTTGTTTTCATGCGTTGTTATAGAAATTGTTGAAAGAAATGTCTTAAATATCTTGAAAAAATATGCAACTGTCCTCTATTATTTATTCTACAAATCTTAGAGCATTGGTGTTATTATATATTAACCAAATATTCTCATTCGCTTTTTTTTTTGTTTTTATAGAAATTCTTATTCCAGTTTTCTAAGATTTCTTGCATATAGAATTTCGTTTGTTTTGTTTTGTTATTTGTTTTGTATTATCAAATTATATTGCTCTTTTCTAATTTTTTTCTATTCAATCAAGTATTCTTAATATATTGGGATTTGTTTTCAAGTAGGATTTTATGAAAGTTCTCAGTGAATTTAAGAAACTGCGTATCTTGAAGATGAATTTCGTAATATTGTTTATTCTGAAATGATGATAATACCGATCCATTATAATATTTTCAGTACATTCAGTTGTTCTTAAACTATAGTGTTTTTTGATAATTACATTGTGAAATAAACTGTTTTTTAGATCTCTTAGATTCCTTGAATTTGAAATTGTCCTATATTGTTTATTCTACAGTACAGCTTCTCTAAAACTGCTTGAATATGGTATTTTGTTTACAAAATTACGGGGTAAAATAATTTTATTGTTCAATGCAGTGGTACGTTATTGAAGTTCCAATAATTTCTCGATTACACAAAATGGAAAAACCTCATTCAAATTGGAAGAACACAGAGTTTTATTTTATTCTAGTTTCAGCTTAGAAGAAGAATTTGAACACAGCCCACAATATGGACTTCATTTTCTCCATGCTCATAGTTTTTCGTTCTCACCCCTTCACATTATGCACACATATTTGGTGAAACGCTATAGCAGTACTACCTGTCGTGACGATTGGAAATTATTGTCAAAGACATTTGCTTTATTGACTGGGTCGAGAAGAAAATCGTAGTGACGAAATTACATGGTTCAAAATTACGAGGTATGTCGCCAATAGCCCTCGTATTGCTTCTAGTGTGACGTTAATAAAAGTCTCTTGACAATCGCTGAAAATCACGAGTTCCGTTTTTATTAGTCCTAGTATTGATCTAGAGGAATAAGTTTCAACTTTTTAAGGAAAGGGGGAGTCTACTGATTCTTTCTTGAGAATAATTACTCGCCTTTCCATTTTTAGAAAAGAAATACACCGACACCCTTTTCTGAACTCAATAATGTAGTCCATAGTTTTCTATTTTTTGGGGGTTATAATCTACTTTTTGAAACAGGTATTCGATGGCGCTCCTCTTTGTTGAAGTATATATTACACAATGATGAATGGAACGACGGGTTTTAAGCAATAACTTTTATTAAAATATATTAATATAGTGGTATATTGTTCAAATTTTAACACACATTCGTGTGTGTTGTTTATATATATATATATATATATGTTTCATCCCTGAACGATGAAAGTAGTCCAAAGCGGAGGATAAGTTCAAATGATACTTTATTCACAAATATTCACGAAATGACGAAGCACTGGAAGCAAAACTTGTGAAGATTAGCGACAAAGCAGGAACAAATGCAGATGTACAGATCATCAATACAGATTGTTTCAAAATAGCAGCAATAATGAGAATAATATCACTTTCAATAAGATTCAGTTAGCGATCCTTCTCTATTTTCAACCCTTCTTCTTGTCACCGAAATTTGGCTTTTCTTCTATATTTTCACGTCTAGACCACAGTTAAATCTTGTTTGGCGTAGCATAGCCACATCTGGCTCTTGTGCCAATAACCTTTGCATTCACTCACTCACTCAATGATCTTCAGTTCCACTAACTTGCTTGTTTATTCTGTGGACAAATCTCCAAAGTAATAATCTTCACTTTCAAGGCAGATTCTGACTTCTCCAGGCAGATTTGCTCAGGCGTCGCACCTCTCCGTATATATAGGTATTCAAATCATGTGTGACGTCACAGGAAATATTCAGGAAAAACCTATAGCCTTTATCCAAATCGAGATTTCAACAAGATTTCAGCATTTTCATGAATCTTCATTTAATGGCGGATGTTGCCAAACTTCTTGCTGAGTCACCAAAATCATCGCCAAGTTCGGAGCTCATTGCTTTCCATGGTATCCAACCAATATCCTTAAATGTCTTTATTTGTTCACAACAGTAGCATTGCAAGGAAACATCATTGTAACTTCGCATCAAAATTATCAAAAAAATTCCTATAATATTATTTAGAGAGAGCATATGCATACAAACGCTGTAGTACCACATGTAGTGCATTGTGTATGCTGTTCCTTACACTCGTGTACTTGGGAGAAAGTTATTGGGAATAAGGTTATAATGTACCAATATCTACGTTTAATATGAATTAATCCTGGTTAAAAGATATTTTGAACTATTTGCCAAATCATTCATTCCATCATTTTTATTTTTAATCAAGCTTTCTTGCGTGTTTTTTTCGAGCATTGCCCAGGAAGGAGGCAGTTGCTGCTTGATGCCGCATAAATTTATCAGGCACGTATAAGGCCATTTTAGATCTCTTCAACGCTTCAGGGGGGATATTATTTCTGTTAAAAACCTTTACTAGAGAGTGATGTTAATAAAGTCAAACTAAGCAAGCGAACAAATTAATGTTTCGTAATACACTGAGATACTATCTATTGTTGTTACATAATCATGGTTTTATTTTACGAGAAACAGGAATAAACTAACAGTAAAAAAAGATAACAAGAATAAGGCCTGAATTCATGAAATTAATGAATAAAATAAAAAATTCAAAATTACGACAGTTGTAATTTTTTATTAAAACTGACGTTTTACGAGGTTCCTTCAAAAAATCCTTAAAACATCCAAGAGTTACCTCTCGTAGCATCAAAACTGATACGTTTTAAGTAAGCATCATGACTCACTAGACAGTTGTCTAAGTCTCAGTTACTTGTATTTGTGAACATGACGCCGTTCACCCTCAAAAATTCTTCGCTAGAACTTTTCCAACCAATGAATATTCACCTTTTTTGGAAAAGATTTACCGGGAGCAACCCCATTGCTTTATTTTTGCTAGGTTTTCGGTGTAAAACGAGGAATCCATGTAACATTGACGACTCGACTGCAATAAAATTTTCATTTGGTAGCAAATGAGTACCAAATCAAAACTAACTTATGAATGATTGTCAAATTTGTTTCGGCTCCATTTAACAGATGGCAGCACCCAATAGTAAAAACAATTTACCTCAATGATGCCATGTGCCTTTAAATACAAAATTTTTTGAACCACCCTCTTAGTAAAATTTATTTTCATTAATAAATCTAGTTTTTCCATAAGATATTTTAAAAATGTTTTATTTAATATTTCGCATATCGCTTGGCCTTGAAATAATTGTTTCCTAATATTTGAGTGTATTTTATAATTTTTTAAGAAGTGTTAACTTCTTCTTGTTTGTAGTATTGTCAACATTTTTGCAATTTAACGCATCATTATAACTTCATATAATGGAGTTTATGTTTTGTTACTAACTTTTCTATTCATCTATAAAGCGTAACGAATGTTAAAATAAACAGCTCTCATAGAAAAACATTACTTACACGGCACACATTTTTGAAAACATTTCTGTACCTTTATATTACTAAATCTACATGTTATAAAAAATAGAGAGTGTGTTTTGACCTATCAAGTTTCGACTCGTTATGGAAAAATAATTTATGTAACACACAAAAAAAAAGTCTGTTTTGAGACTATATTTATCGCGTGACTTCAGAAAAAATATCGATTATTCATTAAATTCAAATTCTCCGTTTCCTAGTGACATTGATTAATGTTAAAATATTTCTGACATTATATGTTTTGCAGTTTGTCAAAACAAGCCTTTTTTTCTTTATTATAATTAACACCTGTACAGATAACGTTGCAGTGCACCTTAATATAAATATTTTAGCAATTTATTTTCTCTTTCTTAGTCTGTAAAATAAATATTACTACTTATTTTTAAGCCCTTTTGATTTTTTTAGGAACTCTTAGCGGATGGATGGCTCTTAATTTTTAATCATTATGTTTTAACTCATTGTATTATCATTAATAATAATTAAAAGACACAGTCACTCAAAAATAGATAGCTGAGAAAATCAAACTACTTTATTCTATCTATGAAATAAACACTATCAAAATATATTTCTCTTCCCATTGGCATGGTGTGGAATTTTGGAGAGGGAGGTGCTAGTTCATGTGTCGTTCTCGTTATTCAAGATTACCATTTTCCCTCGCATTCATTTTTTGTGCGATGTTAACAATCATTCTACCTCTCTCTCTTCTTATATTTAATCACTATAATACCTCCACTATCTCTATTTGATATTTTTTTATTCTAATTCCTATTCACTCACCTTGAACAAGGTGAGGTTCTCGAATCGAATAACATAAAGAAGTAACCCAAGAGATTAGATGAAGGGGAATGTGCAGAAAGCTCGTTATGACTTCTTCAAAACAATATTTTCTAAAGTTTACCATAATGTGATTATTGACTGATTACTTATTAAAGAAGTGCTTAGAATCAACACTTAAACAATCAGTCTAACATTGGAAATCATATTTAACAATTTATGCTAATAGCTATTATTAAATTGCAAGTCACAAACAAACTACTGTATTCCTTTTTCAATCTTAAATATGTCTTATCAAATTTAAATCGATTTCATATTAAAGATGCAACGTATTGTCCCTGAGGAACTGTTAGAGATTTTTAATTGGGCCAATATTGTGGACTTTTGCCGTAAAAATCCTTTCATTAATAAAAAAAACATTGGATTAGAGTTGAAATAAATAATAAAAGTATAAATGCGCATAATTGGCGATCGTCAATCTTCCGGATCTGAGTTTCATTTTACTAATATAATTGATTAAAATGAAATTTACGGGCTTAAAATCCTTCCCAGCCATCTTACAAAACATTCTAAGCCCTAGGTAACGAGCTAGAATATAATTATACTCTCCACTAAGTTAATATTCAATCCAAACTTCATATCACTTGAGGATTTCCCACACAACACAAATTCAGTTAGATTCAATTTACGGAAGACTTCGTTATTTTCCATGAATATTTCTTTGCGGATATCGGTCTCTAACTTTAGGACTACTAATCCTTTACGAAATAACAGCCCTAATTATTTATTCGATAAGTCTCTGAAATGCAAAAAAACAGTTCTAATTCAAACCACAGTTACAATTACTCAAGCTTAATTCTACGATCACTTCAGATTAAATAAAAAAAAAATATGAGAAAGATCCTTATTTCTTAATGTTATTCATTCTTCCAGAATATAATTATTAAATTAAAGAAAAGAATAAAGAAAATGGAGAGATAATGTTTGATTTTCAATAGGAATGGAAATTTAAATCCAGATCCTAAGGGATATGCTCGATTTTCGAGGCGCAGTTATTATTGGCCATAACTTTTGTGATCCGGTTTTCAAATTTTTTCTCTTACATGAAAACTGCATATATTCTCCATGTAATGTACTAATATCAATTTTTAACGTAATCTCCATCTCTTTCCACTCCCCTGCGTCAATTCGTCACTAATCTGTCAAACCGTTAGTAAAGAGTTCCGGCGATTGTTGTCGATTCCAAGTGTAAAATGCAGCTGTAACTTTAACATAAGAACAGTGGGTAATATCCCTTAAGATTCTATTTTACCATTGGGAGAAGTGAAAGTCACAAGATGCTAGGTCAAATGCAGTGATGCCTCGCGGCTTAAACTTCATAGTCAACTTGTGGATCGCCTTCTTCAATTCTTACCTCAGCAAAATTAACTTAGAAACAAACAATACATATTAACATAGAACACACACGTTGGTACCATATTTAATGAATAATACATTGGCTTCTATTACTCTTTACAGCATATGATAAATTGTCTTTGTTAAGATCAGTATTCAAACACGGCACGACCTAACCTATTGAACAACAGTCCGCTGTGGAATGTAATCGTTATTGGTAAATTTCTGCCATTTTCGCACTTATTTACCAATTTATCTCGATTGACTCATTTTTTTATCTTACATTAAAACTTGTAGTGTAAAGGAAATGAAGTTAGTGCATTAAAAATAACTGGTTTAACTACGAAAACTCAATTTTTAAAAAGACAACATTAGGTAACAAGAAATACATATTCAAAATATTTTTATTGAGTTATCTGAGCAAAAATTATGTCCTCTAAGTTCTTCGTTCATCTTTTTGAAGGGATGAAAATTCCAAGGTGCGAGATTGGAAGCATAGACACCTTGAAATACAACTAATTATACTTAAAAATAAATAACTCTTAGATTATCTATTCCTTATTATTTACTGTCGTTTATTTTGGTGCCATAAATAAAAACTACTTTTCGATATTTTCACTATTTGTTTTCAACGATAAACTTAGTAAAAACAATTACAATTCTGCAGCTTATTTTCATTTAAAAACAGCTTATTTTCATTATTTGATGTACAAAAATACACAAGAAAAATTCCTAGAAACATATATCTGCTGCAGATCTATAGCTGTCGATCGCGAAAAACACCAAAACAATAGGCTTCGGGAAAGCTAGCATCTGTCTAGCAGTCTGAAAAAAAATAAATTTAACTTCTTTATACATCGGTATACCACGTGGGTTTGACATACAAGGGGCAGCTAGATCCACCCACGAAACCCACGTGATTACCATCCACGTAGATCACGGATTCTCAACACACCTCGCTGTTTCAACCTAATCTCCATGTGGATTGCCATCGTCTTCAATTCTCAACACACTGATGACATCTGGAAACAAACAAACAAACAAAAGAAACAGATACATCACAAGGAGGTTACGTGTAGTCATTAGATATAAAAAATATTTTGAAAATAGGGACAATAAATAAACACTTTATGATGATAGAGACATTACTTTTCAATCATTCGTCATGCATGCCAAACGATAAGATTTTTACTTAGAATATATAATTTCTGAATTAATTATTTTTTCTCTTATCAATTACCATAGACCATTAGTTACAATTAAATACTATTTATAAAAGGTGGAAATATGGTCCACTGCTTTCTAATCATACCCGTATCTCTCCTATTAGCCATCTTTTGATTCCCCTCGTCGGATATTATCTTTCATCATATCCCTGGTACTCTCTTTCTCGTATTGACTCCGAATGCACCCAAAATATCCCTGCCCAATACTGTCACGACCACCATCTTCTATCAACTTTCGCTCCACATATGCCAGAAACTAATCGAACAGAAAGATGACGAAGTACTAAGACCCGACAACCGGAAATGACGTCAAACAAATGAATATAGCCCCAGTGAACTCTTCCACCGAAACTATTTTCTGGCCCTCCTTTGTCTTCCTTTTTCTCCTTCCATCGCCCCCCCCGAGGCTTTTTGGCTCCGCCTCCCCGCCCCCATTGAAGGGAAAGTATAAAACCATTTCGGACTTGCATTCTTGAAGGCATGATAGATGGCGAGGCTAATGTTATTTGACACGGTGTCGCCCCGAAGATGTCACGAAAGGTGTTAGGGGCTGAGGTTTTGAAAAAGAATAGTCTTCCGGCCAAAAGCCGTTTTTGCTGAGTTTGAGGAGTTTTTTTTATCCACATCACCGCCAAAGTTTGGGGATAGGGGGCGTCTGTTTCAGAATCCCAGACGTCAGTGAAAGTTGTTTTAAAGCTGGTTTTACTGGCAAGGTTTTTATAAACGGTGCTGAGATGGTCAGTTGTTTGAAGTTTCCCTCTGTGTTGTTTCTGCAGTGTCAGTACTTTTGGAATTGTTTTGATTTAACAGCAAATAATAATTTAGCTCTTATGGTGAAAAATGAAAGAGTTCTTTTTGTGTGTGTGTGTAACATAACTTTCTAAAAAACTTTTTTAAGTTCCCTTCACTTAACTTAAGGTACAGGTCTTAATCTTTGAACGCATTTTCTTTAAAAGTTCACTAAAATTAATACAATTTCGTAGAGTTTTATTGAGCTTTTGAAAGTTAACGGTATTAAATAAAAACTCAATGTTTCTTCTAACATAATTATAACGTTCAACTGCATTGGTTACATAATATAGGAAAAGTAATACATCAAGAGGAAATCAGAGCCACTGTAGCCTAGTGGTCGTAGTTACGAACGCGTTCTTTTCGTCGAGGCATGGGTTGAAGACTTGATGCCACCAAAGATCCGCTGTTTTACAAGACTGGTACACATTCAATCTGGTCGAGGTCGCAAATCTTCCCGCAGAAAATGATGTGGAAATTTGGAGAAAAAGGTCTCAACTCGAGTGTCACCCTCGTCACTTGTCCAAGGCTCAAAATTACGTTGCCAATAGCCCTCGTGTTGCTTTTTAAGTACGAGGTTAAAAACAATCACAAAAGGTTATCTCCTCTTACTTCAGCAAACTCACCAACACATAAGAAAAGTTTCGGTGATTTTTCTTAGAATCGTTATGTTAACCACGAGGAATATACTATTTTCAGTTTTCTAATTTTATAATAGTTAAATTCAAGTGTCAGGAACGGAACATAATTTATTGTTACAGCAATATTTATAAATTTTTGAGGGATAAAATCTTTAAATTGACAGAATTTTAAATTTTGAGACACAAAGAATACCTTAACATGCAGTAAATTATGCATTCCTGTTTTGGATAAGATCATTGATTAGATACTCGCTCATTTTTAGTACTCGTATATTTGTTTCTCCTTCTATTGCTAAATTTAATTAAAAGTGCAATGAACAACAGTCTGAAAAATCTAGAGTCACATATGATGGTAACTAAATTATTATCTTCAAATATATGATTATTTCATATTTGTCATCACTTTATTTTCAATGTAGTTAAACTGCCTAAACATGTCTAACTTATTGTTCAAAATTTACACCAGTCTATAGCTTACCAACTCACTCGGGTCCTAGTGAGTAGTGTAGTTTGGGTTGAGCGTTCCAGTCTATTATTCTAAATCTATTTTTCTCATATGTGATCCAGAAACTTCTTGACAAAACTATATCAACAATTTTGTTATTGATTTAACTTCAGTAACCGACTTCATCTGCCTACTTCCAACTTTCTAACTTCTTTATTTTTCATTTCTTGGCCGCTTATACAGGTAATTTATCCAGTCTATTTACTACATTTCATAATTTCGGTCTGATCTACATAAGTCACGTTTCTTTTTATTGAGTAGAATTTTTAATTCAAGTACAATCACACACAAAAAAATCTGTAGAATTAGTGACGGAAAAATCAAAAAAGCCCAAAATAACTTATTAACCTTTATATGTTACTTTTTCTGCTTACATTCCATATTTCTATTAACGTTCACATTTTAAATATAGATACATTCATTTAAAAAAAATTAAGATTAGTTTATCGATTATAATTAATCAGTACTTTTATTTTAACTTAAATTAAAAATTAATAAGTATTTAATAATTATAATAAAATTCTATTAGAAGTTAATGTTCATATAGTCAGATGTTATTTAAGGGGAGTTTCGTGAATAGACCATGTTGCGATATGATAATCTCTCCTGTATCACCAAGATTCTGGTCATTGGTCACAAAATCCCGTAAGTGAATTTAAATAGTTCATCTCAATAAAATCTACAGTTTTATTCGAGATTTGTATAAATTGCATAGTTCACCTAGGACCAAAATAAGAGGAAAATCACTGTCTACTTGACAAATCGAAAATCTTCCCTGAATGACGCCTCTTCATTCTTCATGAAGTCCGAGCAACGGTGGATACTTCAGCTAGCTATGTTATATATGTTAAGTTTATCGAATTCAAAATGGGTGCAATTTAACAATAATTCGTGCAGCATTTAGCGTGTAAAGGTGTACAGTTGAAAATGCGAATGTATACTATCAGGAGTGAATGATCTACTTTCCCTGATCTCGAGAATGGTAATGACCAACAATTAACAAACGCCATTTCCAATAAAATATATTACTAAAAGAATGGCTCTGAATATTGTATCTGAATTGTTCAAGGAATGCAACAGTTAAGATAGGATTGTGAAATAATAAATGTGCTAATTTTCTGGTTGCACAAACAGTTATTACCAGTGCATATGTCTTAATAGCAATACTAACCAAAGAAAAATTACGCTATTATTAAGATAATTAAGAATTGTAATTACTTCCATTCTAATAATTTAAGCAAATTTTGATAATAGTATGCTGTATTAATCTTTAAATAAATTCTTGTATCACCCATATTAGAAAATTATCTGCCCCGGGATATTTCAGTATATTTATTTTGTTTGCTTGAGAACCATTGGTTATTTTATTATTTTTGCATTTATAGAATTTTTATCCTTGTGAATAGATTTTTTATAGTAGAATTAAATAAGAATTTTAATCTCACCTGATAGATGCTCCAAGATATTCAAAGATGTAAATAATTTATGGAACATTTATTATATATAATTAAATAAAAATTTTAATCTGTCCTCAGAGATGATCAAAGATATTTCAAGGTGTAGATCGCTGAATGGAATCTCTATAGAAGAATTTTAATAAGAATTCTAATCCCGCTGAAGAGATGCATAAGATATTCGAAGGTTTAGATCGTTAAACAAAATGTATATAATAGAATTAAAATAAAATTTTAATTTCTCCTAAGAGAAGCTTGAACATATAGATCGTTGAAATAATTTCTATTGTAGTGTCACATAATAGTTTTAATCTCGCCAGAGATGCTCTAAGATATAAAATTTAGGATTTAAATGATAATGGAAAAAAAAAAATATTGAGATTTTTTGACAGATTTTGATGGTCGCTCGAAGGGCATTAGTCTTGTGTTACTCATTGTCTTCAAACCCAAGTGAGAACAATTTTGATGGATCATCGTCAATGTCACAAATGGCACCATTTACGGCGAACAGAAATGAAAAATTCACTGCTTGTAATGGTTTTTGCAAGAAAAAGGACACTCTCCACATTTTTTTCCATTAACCATTCTGTGTTCTGGATTTCCGGGCTAATGATGTCTGAGCAGGAGAAATTGTATTGGGAAAAAGAGAGAAAAGAATCATCAAGTTGTTTCCATTTGCGAGGTTTCACGAAGGGAAAAAACAGTTAACCGTCCCTTTGATATTCGTAAATGACGTTAAAATTTTTCATTTCCATTTTTCACAGTTCGAAATCTTTCATTGCATTTTTTTTGTGTGTGGTTTTTCTCCCGTTTCCATATGGAAATATGCTGCATTCTAGTTTATTGTAAGTAAATGAAAGTTTAATACGTTAAAA
>BMAW01061038.1:0-10271 GCA_019974015.1 Nephila pilipes
GGAACTCTTATCCTACCGGCTAAATGTAACATTATTCCTATCGACTTTTGTAAAGTAACATAATATCAGATACAGTCGAGGCGTATTGAATTTTCACTTTTATTTAAAGCTGTGAGAGTGACCATTTTCATTAGGTAGTTGGTTACATCAATTAAGTAAAAAGAGCAGAACAATTGTATGAAAAAGAGCAAGCGCAGTATAAAAGAGAGAACGTTTTTCGTTGCGTTTTTGCTTATATACTAGGGAAAATTCCCATCAAACGTCATAAGCACGTGGTAAGAATAAGGGGATTCCAGGGAAATATAGTAGATAGGGAATTAAAAAGGGATTGTTGTTGACAGATTTATAATTAGTTTAAGCAGAATTAATCCTTTTCAAGAGCGCGTGATGTAATAAATTATAGGATACTTTTGGAAGGGGATCAGGAAATAAGAATGAACTCTTTACTTTTGTATTAGGGAATGAGATAGAATAGAAAATTAATTTATTATTTAGGGTAATTATTGAATTAAAAGTTAAATCATTATATATATATATATATTGTGATTTTTAATGAAGATAAAAAATATAAAAAATTGCAAAAAGAAGTTTTTCAAAAGTCGAATGAAGCAATCCTGGAGATTTTTAACACCATGTATTAAAAAGAAAAGGAAACGTTCACTTTGTACTCCAAGGTCTCCCCCAGAATTCCTGCAAAGTAATAAAGAAGAGTAAATAAGACTGTTTATACCGAAACACATTCCAATTTCATCTATCTAAGCGAAACTTATTCTGAATTAGTTACTTTCTTCCAGAATATGTCCAACATTTTTAACAATCAACTTTCAAGATCTTCTTTTATGAAATACACACAAAAGAAAAGAAGAAGAAATGAAACTGCTTTTCTGTCTCAACAATTGCCCGTGACGCTCTTTCATTTATTTCACTCCAACGATAAAAACGTCGGTAATTGGCCACTCGAAAGAAAATGGCGATTCTTTTTGAAGACGTATCTTGGAGAACGACATGGTCAATAACCAGCGGCAGGACAAGAAAGAACACGGAACTTGACTGCTCTTTGCCTATAACGAAAAGCAGACGTCAATATTTTTTCGTTTGGATTTATTTTGTCTTTATTTTATTTTTCTGCTGTGCCAACGAAAATGAAAGCACCCAGAGATGGATTTTTTCGTCTGTAAATTTTTTTTGATGCACATATGATTTTTTAAATTTTTAATTATTCTGATTTTAGGATTTGATACGAAAGAGAACCGTGCAAGTAAAGATGGTGGAGATAATTTAGTATTTTTCATTTTTTCTATACGAGTCTTAATTGAAAAGTAATGCCTTCATACTCATAATATTTTTATTTATTCTCGATTTTCACAACTATTTTGCACTCGAAAGCTGCATTATTCTCCATGAAACGTTTATTTCACTTTTCTACTATCTCTAACGCCAATCCGTGACTAATAGGAAAGCTCCTTGTAGCAGAATTTCGGTGGTTGTACATGACAAAACGACAAACAGACGGATTTCTCTTCGTCATGAGAATTAAAGGTATGTCGCTTAAGATGCTCTTTCATCTTTGGGAAGAGAAAAAAATTTCAAGGTCAAGTGCGATAATGTCTTGTTTCTTTAACATTCTATAAATATGGATCACACTCTTTTCGAGTTCACATCCACCAATGACTCCTCAGAACAAAGAAAAATAAACCACATTACACATTGGAGACATGTTTGTTTGAGGTATAAGGAGAACTTTTAAAATAGGCTTATAATTAACAATATTAATGTGAATAATTTATTGGTTGACTGATCATTAGCGTCGCACTTAGAAGCAACGCGAGAGGTATTGCTGACAGTCCTCTTCATTTTGAACTTCGGTTAAGTAACTACACTTATTACGGCAATTCCATTTCCAAACGTCAGCAACATGCCAGTGGAAGGACTGGAGTCTCGACAGATTTAAGATGCGTCAGCCCCGTTATACGGGACAGCTAATTATATGAACATATCATAAATATTTGGGTATAATTCAGGTTTGCAGAAAGAATATCCCCCCGTATATCAAATTAATAGAACACTTAAGAGAAAAACATTAACGTTTCTTGGGGGGGGGAATAATAATTTAAATGCTTGGTTATAAGTTCTTTAATGATATGAATAAATATTTATACAACAATACTTGTGACGATGATCACAAGATCCGTTGACAGATGGAAATTCCTTAACGAAGGTTCGATAGAATCATTTCTACCCATTATTTAAGACATTCAGTCCAAATTAACGGATGCATTTTTAATATCTCTCCAACTGAAAATGGAAATCGCGCGAGGGGTTTGCTGACACCTCAAACATATTAAATGGCGTAATTATAAAATATACTCTCACTATTTTAAAAAAATCACGCAATTAATGATAATTACAACCTGTGTTATGTAAAGTGATAAATTAAATCAAATTTAAGGACAAACTAAAAATTAACGCAGCTATTTGCAACAGTCTTTTCAAAGTACGAAAATCTTCTTTCGGGAGGGTTTTGTACCTTCTTCTCTTTTGAAATTTCTGGAAAGTTTCTTTCTACATAGGAACTGACTCACATCACACAGGCTTTTCACACATCCCCTGGCTCAGACTAATGCTCACTAAAGATTTCATCAGGGAAATCACATATTTCTTCCTCAAAGGTCTCTACATGCGACAAAACCGACCCTTAACAACTTTCTAAATCTTCTCATTTCTTCATTATTCCATAAAGGAAGAAAATTGAGACTATAACGATTTGAAAACAACATAATCGAACTCTGAGAAATACAGGCATGTCCGCTGCACACAGGGTCTTGGCCCTTCTTAAATAGCTCTACAAAAATTGAAAAATGTTCGGAATGTGCCAATTTCAAGCTATGCGAGTTGTATTCAACCTTTGAGACAGGTACTGATGAATCTAACCGTATCTACTGATAGGGAGGGACAGGAAAAGAATTATTCCAAGCGTGAGGTATCGAAACACCACACGCATGTCTTTCCATGTTAAGCTACTGTGACACAATATATGAAATGCATTAGGCTATTATTCGTTTTTTGATTATGCATAAGAAAAATATCCACCCATAGATAACAATCACAAGTCTTGCTTAAATTAAATGTAATGTAACGAATCGTTTACAAATAATTTATATTTGGCTGAAAAAAATCACACAGGAAAGGAAATAATGCCTTCATTTAATTATATTGAAAACAATAAACAATAATCTTAAATTAAAATCTGGCATGGGTTAAAATTTATAAATTAGTATATATCCATATTATATCGGAGAATTTAACAATCATAAGCTAAAATAAAGAATCTCTTTTATAAAAATCAAAATACTATTAGAGTCCTTTAACGAAAATCAAATTGCCTAGGTCAAACTGTTTACCTCTCCAATATTTTAGACGAGAAGTTAGAAACTAGGATTTATGTTTTTGATCCAATGTGCTTATTGTTTCTAGCAAGAACATCTAAGTCTATTATAATAAATATTCAGTAATGTGGGGGAATGTGGAATGTAGTTTAGGAAAGTGAGCTCAGGTGTGAAGATATCTACAGAGAGTGTGTCCAGTTTTACGATGGATTTTTTTTTCTTCAATCGATTGGCTTCGTATTTTTGTAACAACCCCAGTTCTTGAAAGAGGAAGGGTATTTCTGAATTCAACTTCAAGCTTATGATTCACGCTACTGAGAAGCGAAACATTCTGAGCTGGAAATACTAAGAGCAGTTCTATGATCTTTTTTACACGTGTCATCAATAGTGAGTTTTAAAACTATAGTCTCTCTTGTCAGACAGTTTCTGCATCTCTCAAGCAGTATAGATTTTATCCAAAATGCTTCTAAAGGAATTCTGAAATAGTAGTTATATTTGTCATTTTATTTGAAAAAAACATTATGCTATAATGAATAGTTGTGAATGTAAAAGTTTCTTTGTGAAATTTGCTTATAATTATTACACTCGAAGTAACCTTTCTATATCTATGAATAGAAGTTGAGTCCAATGTTCCAAGAAATATTTTTTGTAGCATTTTATGATCAATGAAAAACTATATTATCCCTTTTACCAGCCATTTTAACTTCGTGAACACAATTTTAATCATGCAGAATTTCTGCAACCATTCTCGAATCTAAAACTATCCATCTATTACAATTCAATATCTTGTATCCAAAAGTGCGATGATTTCTGCCCAATTACTTTTTTGCTTTGATTTTTAAAAAAAATATTTTTACATCTAATTAAATGATTGGTTTATCGATTTTACGGCCTTTAAAAACCTTTAAAAGTATTTCCAAAAATCGGAGAGTAAATATATTTCTTCGGAAGTCTTCATTCCTTTTTGCTCTTTCAGTGCACTCTATTGCATTCAAATAGGTAAAATAGTTTTAATTTGAAGATTATGCGTGAGTGAAAGGTTAAGTGATTGTTTATTAACGTCGCACTGAGAAGCAACAAGAGGACTATTGGTGACGAATCTAGTAATTTTGAGCCTCATCAAGAAATGAGGATGACATTTGAGTTAGCACTTCCCTCTCCAAATTGACCCCATGCCTATGGGAGGGAACTTCAAAAGGTTTAACATAGATCAGCACAGCTACACGGCGGGTCCTTAGTGGCATCAGGGTTCGAGCTCACGACTCAACTGAAGTAGCGTTGGTCACGAGTTCGTGGTCATGACTACTGGACTACCGCGGCCATTTGAGGATAATAGTAGGGATTTCATAGGATTAACATTACTTTCATGAAATCAAAAAACTTCTAGACGCTAGCCTTAACACTAATCTCTTATATTTTTATCTATCATATGATACTATATTGAGATTGGAGTACTTTAGGTGTTTTCAACTAACATAAATCTCTTGAAATTTGATTGTTAATTTTACGTGAACTGAAAAATGGTCCATAGCTTGTTTTTATTTATCAAGTTTACTTTCTAAAAGTCTCTCTATAAAATTAATTATAGCTCTGTGCGATATGACATAAAGTTGAATTAATTAATATAATTAATTAATTTTAAATATCCATACTATATATGCTATACATTTAGAACTCCGGTCGTTTAAAAAATTACGTTAGCTCAGTGTTTAAAATTATGAGTTTCTAGGCCATTGTCTTGAATCAAGGTAATTAGTCGTAGGGTAGAGTTTTGAATACATAAAAGACCATTGCAGGATTAAATGTAATTATTTTAAAAAATTTAACGTATTGATAGATATCAAATTCTACCTGAGACTTGAAAATACCGATTTCCTTAGATGGCGGAAGGAAGAAATGTGCATGAAATCCTTATAAAATAAAATAACGAGATATTTTTATTTTCAGTTAAGAATTGTAATCTAAAAAGTTTCTCTCAACTACTGTTTCTAAGCAGTGTTAAGAAAGTGTAACTCTTAATAAATTCAATATTAATAATATGGTCTAACGTTAAATTGAGAATTTTAACCTCATATGATGAGAATATGTTGAGAATGTCAACTCCTGTTCTGGACTATCTCGAAGTCCGTAAACCGCCTCTGAAGTCAACTGCTTCAATTTCTTTCTCAATAAGAAATGCGTCATTGAAATGAAGATGGGAACAATCCTCAGTTATTTCAAAATTGGAGAAATAATTTCAGTTTGAATAGACATCGCCATAAGCGAAGTAATGCTCTTGATCCACATAACATAAAGCGAGCTAGAGATATTAAGTAATATCACCAACCGTAATGTAAATCGTAACCAAACTTTTCATCTTTCTCCAATGGCTTTGAATTCATTATCGGCAAAGCAATCAGAGACTTTCAATCAACTTAAGTGGGAATTTGAAAACGGTATTAAAGCTTTTCAGTGTCAGTTACAAGCTTTGAGAGGAAGATGATGGAAATTGCAGAAACGGATCAGATATTTTTAGAATAACTAATATCAATCTTTTAATCAAAGTTTCCCTTTTGCCTCCAGCTGCAATGATAAATACTACAGTTACTCTATTCGAAAGGGTTCGAGAAGTGCGTATCATGGGGAAGTCTTCTAATCAAAATGATCATGGGTTCCGAGACAATCTAAGAATAGATCGCAAGGCGCATTCCTACAATTCAGCAGATTAAATATCATAGTTGTATGTGCCACACCACCACCAGATGCGGGCCTCTACTCCAGTATCGCCAACGGATAACCCTATACAACACCTGAAAAGGAAAAGCGGAGTCCGTCCGCAAGAGTCATCAGTAAGAAACGGACCATGGAATATCGTTGCCAAGCCACAAATGTTTTCCAGGAACCAACTTCGAGTCAGGTCTATCCGTTCCAAGGGACCTACTGCAAGACGCCAGATGACAGCTGATCCCACAATCTAAGAAGGTGGTTCTTCCACAAGATTCTTGTCAACAAATAAAAGTCAATACTAATTATCAGGTTATATTATTCTTCGTAATTCTCATTTGACAAGACGTCAAGATATTTTTATTTGAGTTCCGATGCAGTGGAGTAACTTTGGCCGTTACTCCACTAAATGTAGCGGACATTCATTTGGAGCTAAAAAATTTTCAATTGTAAATCACCAAGTTGGTGATCTTTCCAGATGGAAGGTAGTGAATTTTAATTTTAAAGTTAGGAACTTTCAAAATTTAAACATTTGTTAAAGTATAACATTTTTTTACGCATTGACTTGATTTTTTAAGAGTAGCTGTCTTATTATTTACGGTTCATAAATTATGTGTATAGTCATTTAATAATTGTATTTATATGTTATACATCTGGTCACTTCACAGTGTAATTAGGGATCGCGACTACCATAAACACTTTGCGCTGCGTTAAGTTCGCCTTTTGTATTGTTCTGTCTCTTGACTAGATCGCGTCATTCATTAATTGCTTATATATTATGTGAAAAATGTGATGAATTTTTATGAAAGATACTTTTTATTAATACATTTTATAAATTGCTCTGATGTACAGCGAAATCTATTTCAGGGTACCAGGCCCTGACAATTTCATCTTTAAAGGGAACATCAGATCATTTTCTTCGGAGACCATGGAAAAGAAGATTAGAAGATTTTGTAATAATAAAGTTTTGTTAATATTGTAAGATCGTAATTCCTGTAAGTTCTCTTAGGATTTCGCTTTGGATTAGCCATTTAGTAACGATTTGAGTGACCTAAGATTTAGGAAGTTTCGGCAATTTTCCAGAATAGCATTCAGTGATATAGGCATTTAAATTAATTTTAACAGTAATTTCCCACTGGATAATTGTATCCAACGATAAATCACGTTTCATTTCTGGGGTGAGGTTGTGAAGCTGGGCTATTCGCGATTTTCTCTTCACTAACCTTGGGGACTTTAATTGAGATTGATTGCAAGAAATAGCAATTTCTTCCCCACCAAAAGGAAACATGATTATGCAAATTAGAAGCAAGTAGAAATAAAGTGAAGTGAGCTAGATATGACGGTATATAAGAAAAGGAAATTTAGACGATAGAGGCCGAGAGGGACTAGTGCTGAATGTATGCCTTACAAGCGGTGGATAATATTAAGAGTTGCTATGGGCAGTAGCGGTTGCATCGGAGTCGAGAAATCAAATCAGTCTCAACTGGGGAGATTTTGGTAAGAGACAATTAGTTCGGTATTAGTTGAATGGGGGAATCTATCTAAGGTGTTATCAAGGAGAACACATATCTCTCAGACATTATGCTACAAAGCTGTCGAATAAATAGTTGTGCGAGATTTGACTATTGTGTCCTTTTGTAGGTTATTGATTTTTAGAGTTAATTTTATTTGATCGAGTTATGGCAAAAGAGCCGGTAGAAGTGCATTGCCACAAATTGATTGATAAAAACAAAAAAAAAAATATGTATGACATTAATCCACATTTAAAGTACACAAGACACTTTAAAAAATCGTTTGCAGCCTTATATAAAATATTGTTCAGAATGCATCTCTTCATTTAATCACGAACATAGTGGAGAGGGAGTAGACGGTGACTGTCTTCAATATTAAGGACAGAAATTAAAATGCCATAATAACTAGCCTGAAAGGAAATCTATTTTAGTCTAATTGCTAAAAGCACTGTAAAAAGAGACTGGACAAGTTTTCTTTGGACCCAAAGATTGAAGGTATGAAACGCCGCCAACATTCATGGCCAACCCCCCTCCCTCGCCAAGAGGTAGAAAACTCCATTACTACTGTGGCTGGATAAAAATATCGCTCCTATCGAAGTGAGGCATAGAAGCTAAAACTAAAGAAAAATAATTTTGGTACAAAAGAAAAAATACAAATTAACTTTTTTTAAGGACTAAATCTAAAAGGAATCATATAAATTATTTTTATGCGCTGAAAACAGAAAACAAGGGAAATAGCGAAAAATTGAAAAACAAAACAATTAAATCAGAGACAAATGTACAATAATAATTACTAAATCTATAAAGGATGACTAAATTATAAAACTAGTGAATAATTCTTATATAACATAATTCTTACGTTAAAGTACAAAGCAAAGCTTAAAAAAATCAATGATAATTAGAAAGAAAAACCACGAATAAAATAAAATAAAATATTTTTGAATTCTGAATCCGGTTTAAGACAGATTTAATGCTGCTTAAATAAAATTTTATTGGTACCAAATTTTCTCGAATAGAGAAAAAATGTTATAAGCAAAAATGGTAATACCATCAAAATATCAAGACACAAAATATCAAGACACAAAAAGAAGAAATTGGGTAAAATTCATATGTAAACGAAGATATCCGTACAATATATATCTCATGCATCGATATATATCTCATATTTTGTATCTCATGCATCGATACATAACTCATATTTAATATCTCATGCATCGATATATATCTCACATTTTATATTTCATGCATCGATATATATCTCACATTTTATATCTCATGCATCGATATATATCTCATATTTTAGAAAGGAACAATCTAAGTAATAATACAAAAGATTAAAAAAATATACCTTAATCTTACATGAGAGACCTACAGGGCAAAACAATATATATGACATGAGCCTTCGACTCAAATAGATACTTAACCTATATCAAAAGTATTAATCAATATCTTCAATCAGAAACCGAACAGAAAAATGGATAAGAGAAGGAAATAGGCTTGACAAATTGCAAAAATATATGGAAGACTAATAGATTAAAATTTAAAATAGGGGTAACGTTTTTAATAATTATAAGCAAAACTTAAAAAAAAAATAATAAAATTACCAAGTTTTATAATTATTGCATTGCATATCACTTTTAATAACAGTCTGAGGATAATCTACTTGCAGAATTTATTTTAATTATCGAAGTTTATGCTCATATCTACTTTTTCTTCACTAGGCTAAAATTATGTAATAAATTATTATAAAGTATGTCTCTAAATATATTACTGAGCCTTAATTTATTCCTCTTTAATGTATTTAGCATAATGGTACTTTATATATCTTGAAGTAAAATAAATCTGTCTTATCTTATATACTGCAGTAATTTTTATAGCCTACTTTGTTATAGAAAAAATACTGAAGCTCCCGATTCAAATATACCAACTCCAGTTTATAATAAATTTAAGCACTGTAGATAAAAAGATAAAAAAAAAGGATTAATGACTTTATTATTATCTTTTCGAAAGAATGTAACATCTTCGTTACATCTAAACATTTTAAAAACTATAATAATCAGTTAAATTATCTTCATGAAAATGTAAGTAAGAAACGGTTAAACAATTACTAAAAATTATAATTTTCACAGGTTCATCTATGTTTATGGAATTAAAATGATTTTCACAATTATAATTATAAATAACATAAATTTATTTTCTTAAATACGTATATGTTTGACTATATCAGCAATATTTTAAATAATATTAGCAGCAATGTTTTAATAATAATAATTTTTCCTTGCCTTCGAATTTATAGAAGAGATTCTTCTGACCGTGTCATGATGTGGAAATTAGGAGAGGATTTGCAGCTCAGATGTCGGCCTCGTCTCTTGACTGAGGTACAAAATTGCGAAATCCTTTACCAATAGCCCCCGTGTTGCTTCTATTACGACGTTAATAAAACCACCCAAACCATCAGACTAAGTGTTAACTCACTTGGTCTATCAGTCTAGGAATAATTTCCAGTAGATTTACGACTATGTGAAAATGATTCAGCATATTTTACGAGCACGTGATCGAATAAATAAAAGGCTGATTTGGAATTGTATCAGTAAATAAGAATACATTCCTTACTAATTGGTTATGGAATGGGAAAAATTAGAAAATTAAATTAGTTTTATGCGAGATCATA
>BMAW01061050.1:0-11742 GCA_019974015.1 Nephila pilipes
CAACTATTTTAATTATGAAAATATAGAAAATTAATAAAACTCAATTTCATAATAAGTAATAAAGAGCCATTTTTCTCTAGGAAGTATGACAAATCCATCTTTACCTTTTGTCAAATTTAATAGTTACACAAATAGATGTCGAGAAATAAGGTATCTACTACGAAAGTTTGGACTTCAGATAAAAATAAATCTGAAAATTTGTTTAAATCTATCATTTTGTTATACAAGACATATGTATGAGTTTAAATGCCAATATTTTGTAACCGAAATTTTTTTTAATTTGTTACAAAAAAAAAAGAAAAATCACTAGATTACATTTTTTAATTCTTATTTACCAGTCATAAAAAGTCAATGTAGATTAATTTCATGTTGTAGAATTAATAGTTATTAAATTAATATTACTCATTCAACAATTATTATTTTATTTTACTGATCTTGATTTACTAATGAGTCAAGATCCACTTCTACCTGAGATCTAAATAACTACAGTCTCGCATAAAATATGATTATTAGTGATAAGCTTTATAATTTTAATGCTAACAAAGTTATCCAAAAAAGCTGATCTTATTCTTTACTTTGAGATCCTGCTTCATTAATACATATTTGCCTATTATTAAATATCCAAAATAAAACCAATTGTTTAATATACAACCTTCCAGCAACTGAAGTATGAATTTACGATCAAATTAATAGTTTTTAAAGAAATTTATATTATGAAAACTTAAGAGTCTTTAGTTAAAATAAAAATTTTATATTATAGATAAAACTTAAAGCAATTTTATAATGTTTCCCTTTAAAAATAAGGCCATCAGTAGAAATTAATATATTTATATAAAACAAGAAAAAGGAACTTTTAAATAAGCATGGGACATTGTGTTAAAATCAGCTGTTTTTACAGTAACCTCCGCAGAATGCTTTTGAATAAGAATAGTACATTACATAAAAAGTAGAGCTCTGTACATAACATTTTTCTAAAAAGCTAATGCCCATTTGTTCTTACAGAGAGCAACCCTTTCCGACACAGGACAATTTCGCTTAGTACTTTTAATTCATTGTTAATAGTAGCCAGACATTACAGATGTATAATTCTATATAACAAAATTAGTAATACATGTAACTTTAACTATTCTTGATGCACTATTCAATTAATCTCAGATTTTAAAATAGCGATATGCTCACCAAATTCTAGCCTCTTTACTGATAGCTTGAATACATTTATTAAAATTAAATACAAGCAATCAGTAAATTATCATAGATTTAAAACAATTTGTTTTCTCCCAAGTTGATAAAATTAGCCATCGAGAACCAAATAATGCATAAGATGGAAAATGAAAGTATAGAGGTTATTTTGTTAAAATAATAGCTTCTCCATAACACATAAATGAAATCTTTTACATCAATATCTACCTATAAAAAAAATTAAGAAACTGTAGCCTTTAATTTTAAATTTAAACATACAATTTGGTATTTAAGATAAAATTAAAATACAATTAACATTAAAAGTCTGCTACACATTTGTCCCCCCAGAGTTAAAATAACATGTAAAGAGCTATTTCAAGTTAGAAATCACCTAATGTACAATCAAGATACAAAATCAAGTTATTATTACAGTTTCCCATTTCAAAATCCAACAATAAGCTGCAAGATTTCATAAAAAAATATAATGAAATTGCATATTTATCAAGAAAGAATTTCTATCATTTAAAATCTTGGACATTTCAGACATATCTATATCGTTACGAATCTTCCAAGCACAAGTCAGAAAAGAAAAGTTCCACGAAAATTTAGGCATTGATCTTTTACAACAAGTAAATTATGCCAAATAAGATAATCTACTATATTGTTTTACATAAAACAAAATCTGAAGAGTATAGATTTTTATACAATTAAAAAAAAAAAACGAGACATAGTGTCTCAATACATTAATTGCAGTAAAAAATTTAGAATATCTGCACCTATCTAAATAGATCTAATCATGTAAACTGCTTTTTAGAGTTAATTCCCCCCCCCCCTTTACCTACAGATACAAAAACAATTTACCCAGCATGAATGACAATTTAACCAAGTTACAGAGCACAATATGTAACAAAATACAAACAAGTCAATAATCTAAATTTATTGCTTGAAAAAAAATTATACATACAAAAGCTCAAACAAATTAGCATTCGGATGAATAATCAGTTACCTTCAAAACTACCTTAATTGAATAAACAGTTCAACTGATGAATATTCAAGCCGTCACTACTTTTTTGATTCAGAATCAGAGTTACTGTCGGAGCTTTCAATTTTTACAGGGATTTCCTTCGATTCAATAGCAGGCAAAGGAGCTTCAATGGTAAGAACACCTTCAACCAAAGAAGACCTTATTGCTTCCGGATTCACTTCTTTTGGCAGGGTATAGTGATATTTACTTTCGCGCACAAAACGAGAACCATCTGATCTTTCCTCCTCCTTACGGGCAGCAATCGTAAGCTCTTGATCTTTCAAAGTAACATTAATATTTTCTGGTTGCATTCCATGCATATCCAGTTCCACTTTGAAAACACGTCCTTCACCATCTTTAGAAATCACAGGGATCTCTCTAGTACGAGACCACTCTAACGGTGATAATATTCTGGCTAATTTAACAGGACTGCCTCGCTGAAATTCATCGAAGAATTTGTTCATTTCTCTGTCCATATCTCGCATACGGTTTTCCATGGTCTGCAAAGCAGACGACAGCTCTGAAAAAGCATTGCGACGCCAATAATGTCGAAAAGGAATATTGCCGACTTTGGACACTCGACATTTCTCAAAAGCAAAGCGGGAAAGTGGCAGAATTTTCAAAATTCGAGTGGACATGATCAAGATATTTCAGCTCAAATTGCGCTTTTAACAGCCAGAACTTTGATAAATGTCAACATTATAAGATGATGCAACCGGAGCCCATTATATACAGCCGTCTTAATGACGAAACAAGAACTAATCTGCCGTCATTTCAAATCTGGAAAGGTCGGGAAATTTCGATTACGATGCTAGAATGTTCTAAATATTCCAAACTAAATATCCTATAGAGCTAATGAAATAAATAATTATTCAAATTTATAAAACATTTTTTTTTACTATTTTTCCTCCCAAATTGAATATTTGATTTCACAATGAGTAAAAGAAAAACAAGATCTAAATAATAAATATTTATAGATCTCAAAAAGGCAACAATCCATACGATACTTCAAAAATTTTGTAAACATTCGAGTGTTTTGAAAATTTTAGTATTGTATTAAAATTATATGTGTTTTTCAGCAAAAGGCTTTCTAACCATAATTTATTTCGTAGATTTTAAAAAAAAATTAGTTCACTCTGAAACTGATAGAATGAAATTTTTCTGAGTTATAACATTTTTCTTAAAAAAAATTATTTATAAAATAATAACTTGAAATCCGTATATGATTATATTATTTGTAATGCCAGCTTAAATGAAAGGATGGAAATCTTGCTGTCATACCGTTTTTAGAAACTTTAAAATAGTAAGAAAGAGTTCATTGAAGTTTCTCGTTTTTAATTTTGTTTCTCCTTTCAAGTGAAATTATTTGAGAACTTGAATATTTGCATCGTCTTAATTTTTTTGCTAATAAGTTTCATCTTTATTTTTCTCGCAGTTTTAAGAATTATTTCATCGTATTTCAAGAAAGTCATTGTTTCAATGAAAATAAATACTTCTGCTTTATTGTTTTATTTCTTTTAATATAACCTATTCTGAAACGTTAAATAACATAGTTACACGAACTGTATCATAATATTCCTGAAAATTAAGAGTCTAAAAAAAAAACAAAAAAAACAAGTTTTTTGAACTAATTAAATTTTATTTATGAGTTCATTTCCTTTATTGTTATATTTCCTGTGAAGACATGGAATAGTAAAATAAACATTCCTTTATATTTAAACAATTCATATATGTATATATATATATATATATATATACATACATATATATATATCCTATTATTTGATTAATAGTAAAAAATTTAGCAAAATTATCCACTTATGAAAGGAAAATATTTGATGTAACATTGATCTGACTATACAAACAATATTTTAATTGCATGCGACATTTTTAGATATGTATCTGCAGCATTTGTTTTATATTAATTATGCAAAATTACTTGGATGTTTTTGTTTAAAAATTAGCATTTTATGTACAGCTTTGTTTTTGTGTGGTTATCATTGAATATAAGATAGTAGAAAATGTTGCAAGAATGTTAGTATTGTTATTATCCTCTGATTCCCTTCTCGCCAAAGACCCGCCGTGTAGCTGGGGCTGTTAGTGTAGAGGAAGTTTTTACTCCTGAGTAACAAAGTGATTATAAAAATACATTTGGTTAACTTATAGCATTTCATTGGCAATGTCAAAAAGGAATAAGGAGTGAAATTTAATGGATGCTTGCTCTCTTAAAGGGTTATTTTTTAATCCAATGAATGAAGTAATTGCTAATCAAATTTGTTATTTTTTTTTATACTTTAGGACCTTCGTCACATAATCACCAGACCTTCAGATGTTCTATATGGTTGTGTATTGCATCATGCAATTCAACTGTTTCTGTAGTCATTTTTTTTTTTTTTTTTTTGTAATTGAAAATATTGCTTTGTAATTGAATATCAATGATGACAGAACTTAGGAATATAATGATAACATCAGATAAAAAAAATTGAAGTGTAATTCTTTAATTTATAAAAACGTTTAAAGTCATGAAGGAAATTGCAAGTAAATAAATGCTTATCTCAGGAAAATGTATTAAATTCCATTGTTGCATAATAGAATTGAATGCTTCGATTATAAATGATATTTGGGGGCCGCGGTAGCCTAGTGGTCAAGGTCGTGGACTAGCAGCTGGTGGTTTTCGTTCAGTCGCGGGTTCGATCCTTGGCCGCCAAAGACCCGCCGTGTAGCCGGGGCTGATGCACGTTAAATCTGTTCGGGGCCCAAAGTCCTCCCGTTGGCGTGGTGTGGATGTTAGGAGAGGGGGGTGCCAGCTCAGGTGTCGTCCTCGTCACTTGACCGTGGTTCAAAATTACGAGGTCCGTCGCCAATAGCCCTCGTGTTGCTTCTAGTGCGACGTTAATAAAAACTAAAACTAAATAAATGATATTTGAAAATCTGTCCAATTTTCTCAATATATATATATATATATAATCTCGATTATATTTAAACTAATAATTCAGTTTTCTTCATGTAATATCTCTAGTCCTATTCTTTTTCTCTCAAAACAGTATTTTAAAAGCCTTCATTTTGTATTTCTTTCATTGATCTAGTTTAGAAAATTGTATAATTACACATTATTTTTTAAAAAACAAATAATGGTCTTAATTATTTGTATATCATATATGGTTGCAATAAAATTAGAAAAAAATCAAACTTTTTTGTGTCTAGACATTATATATTTGTGCAGAAAGAGAATTTTATTTATTTATTACAAATAAATCTCATAATTAGACTGGTTATCTGATGTTGTCTTTTTTACTTTATTTTTAGGATTTTTTAAAATCATGAATACTGCTTCAAAAGATAAAGATATTAATAGCCGAAAGGTTATTTTCAACTACCCATTATTAAAAGTAAGCATTGCGTGTAGTTTAATGTTAAATTTTATGTATAAATATGATGCATATTCATATATATTTCGCAAAACTGAGCTCTTATATTAAATCTATATAATTTTATTATTTATGCTATACCTATATTTACTTATTTATTTTGCAAAACTGTGCTTTCATATTAAATTTATTTAATTGTATTGTTTATTTATATTATACCTGTTATCTTAAATTCTTTTGATAGTGTGTCTGTGATTATGTGGTTGTCAGCCTTTTCTGTATATTAATTTATGTTAAATGTAATGTTAACACTTGTTGATTGTAAGATAGATTTTTTTTGTGTAAGTGGATTTTACAATTTTAGCATCTTATGTTAAAAATTATTTCTTAGGAATCAGACATGACAGAAGAAATGAAAACAGATACAATGGACCTCTGTGTCACTTCATATGAAAAACATTCTACTGACCATGAGGTTAGTTCTAATGAATTTCTGTTATAGGAAATATTTTAGTAATATCTGAATTATATTAGAAATGTCCTTGTCGAAAAGATCTTTTAAGGTTATTATACTTGCTACACAAATTACTTATATTAGAGAAATTAAAAAGCATAGAATAGTAATTTTTTATAATTATACTATCATTCATTCTTTTGCAAATTTTTGTCAGCTAACCTGTGGCTTGCACACTTTGTTATTCAAATGAATATCTTGTAACACATCAATCAATAACTCCCGAGACTAACCCAGAGATGGCGCTCGTAGTAAACTAGTAACCAGGTCTTTCTAGAGTACTAACCTTTGCTTGAAACGTGTCAAAATTTTAAGTCGATCGGACCAGAAACAGCTGAGTTATCGAGGTTGGAGTAAAGTCGTTTTGTATAGTTTGTTTAAAAAATGGAAAAAACCGAGTTTCGTGTTCTGATAAAACATTGTTTTTTAATGGGTAAAAACACCGTGCAAGCGAAACAATGGATTGAAAAATGTTACGCGGACTCTTGTCCATCAAAAGCAACGATTTGTCGGTGGTTTGCCGAGTTTAAACGTGGTCGTACCGACACAAATGACGCGGAACGCTCGGGTAGACCTGTGGAAGCCGTTACACCGGAAAATGTGAGTGAAGTGACAAAAATTATAATGAAAGATCGTAAAGTGAAGCTCCGTGAGATTGCTGAGATGACACAGATATCATATGGAAGTGTATTTACTGAAAAAGGTTTTTTGAAGTGAAGTGAAAAAGGTTTTTTCCAAGTGGGTGCCGCGATTGCTTTCGATGGAACAAAAACAGCAACGAGTCGATGATTCAGAAAGCTGTTTATCGCTATTTACTCGCAACAAAAAAGATATCTTGCGGGGGGAAAAAAAGAAAAAAAAAAAAGATTTGGAAAAACGTTGGAACTATTTTATCACCATAAAAGGTGATGAAAAAAACCTTTTAGGGTGATGAATAAAAAAAATTTTTGCAAAAAAAATGTTGTTTTCAATGTTAGTCTCGGGAGTTATTGATTGATGTGTTATACCAATGTAATTGTCTATGCATTGAAAACTCAGAAATGCTGATATGTGAATGTTTACTGCAACTCTTTTTCAAATTTCAGTCAATTCGTAATGATGTAAACTGTGTGTAAACAACTCATTGGGTGTTAACTGTGCCCTTTTTTATGGAGATTCTGATTTTTTTTTTTTATACTCCAGGCTTTCCTTAACTTATGAGGAAAAGCTCAGACAATCAGGTTACAATTTTTTTTAAACTTAGGATATTACTTGTGGATCATTAACATAAAAAATGTTAGTGAAATTTTTTGAGATATTTATGGGAAAATTGCGTTTAAGTTTTCATTGATCTAACAATTAGAAGACTTGTATCTTACCATTAATCCATTTAGGATTGCAATGTATTGGGAAAACTAACAGTAAATTAAGACCTATGTTGGACTCTAAATGTGCTTTTCTCATGAATATCAAAAAACTTGCCATTTTACGGGACAGTTTTATTATATTGTAAAACCAAATATATACTGAACTCTTGGCTATTTTGAACTTTTTCACTGGTCTCAACTGCTCTCTTGTCTAATGTTATTTTCAATACTTATTGTGAAGTCTTGAGGAAATAAAAGCCTGCTTATTGAGAACTGAAGTTTCAAATTCATAGAATGTTCTTTTTCACAGTTTTTCAATTTTGCACATACATATAAGTATTCCAAAAAACAGCATTCCTAAAGTTCCATTTAACAATTTATGTCATTAAGAGATAAAATTCTTTAATGTTCAACTTATCCCACTCTTTTTCCTTTCTCATTCTTTCTAAAAATTATTCACCAGTTTACTACTCGATAAACAATATTCCACCTCCCCACTGTTTCTAGGAACCCACTGGTCCATTACATAGACCACATTCTTCAAACCAACCTTTTAAAAATCTGAACAATAGTGGAACAGATTATATTAGCGACATCTGATGTATCCTCTGTTTTTATCTTGTGCCCATATTGGTGTTTCAGATTGAATGGGCATTTTGCCATTTCTACAGTATCCTGAAAAAAATTGGTGAAAATTTCATGTTCTGTGTAAAATAATACATTTTCAATTGAGGATAAAATAAAAATAGTCAAAGGTATTGAAGAGGGAGCCCATCAATTATTGATATACGAGGAATTTTCTCTTAGAAATCTACAGTTTTTAACATTTGTGGATCATTAACATAAAAAATGTTAGTGAAATTTTTTGAGATATTTATGGGAAAATTGCATTTAAGTTTCCGTTGATCTAACAATAAGAAGAAAATTTTTAAAATTAAAAAAAAAAAAAAATCTATGTCTCTTTCTTAACAAAATTAATATTCAGAAAATTCAGTTATAGTGAATTTTTTGTGGAGTCCATGACATTTCTTCGTAATGGGCTCAACTGTACTTTTAATCCTCTGTCAATGTGCCAAATTTAGAAAGGGGGAAAAAAGCAGTGAAATAAAAGACTGAGAAGTATGATTGAGACTGGAATTTGAAATTCTTCATTTTCAATAATTCATTAGACGCATGGTGCTCCTAATAAATTTTTAGGTTCTTTTCTAGCTTTTTTTAGTATTGTTTTCAAGAACATAATTCTGCAATTTAAAGAAAAAGTAATTTATACTGTCTTTAAAAATGCCTCTTTAGTACAGTAATGCAATGTTACATTTATATATATTTAATAATTATATTTTTAAATAGATATTTTACTTGTACATCTTAAATAAATATTTTGTTCGTAAATTTATTGCAAGATTTATGAAGTTTATGTACAAAAAGTTGGTCGCGTAAATTTTATTTTTATAATTATATTTCGTTCAGTTTTTATATTTGTATATTTTATATAATTTATAAAGGTTAATTAAAAGGTGTTTTAAAATTACTTTCATTGTGTTAAAAGTTTTAAATCATAATTTTTTTTCTTGCATTATTTTTTTTAGAAAGTTGCACGTCTAATTAAAGAAACTCTAGACCAGAAATATGGAGCTTCATGGCATGTTGTTGTTGGAGAAGCATTTGGATTTCAAATATCTCATGATGCTAAGCATTTAATGTATATGTTTTTAGCAGGGAATAAGGCAATATGTGTTTGGAAATGTTCTTGAGCACACTGTATTATTTTTATACTTTTAATAATTATAGTATTTTATTTATTTTTTGTTAAATATATGTAAATATATATATAGATGAAGAATGTGTGTGTTTTTATATTTTCTTTGCACAAAATTGTTGAACCTTTATAATAAACAGAAGTGAATAAGAGTGGGTATTTTTATAACTCTATAAACTTAATATACCAGATGGATTTAAAAAATCAATTCAAATGCCCATAATAAGCCAACATAAATTTTCTTAAAGAAAAATTTTAAATTTTTTATTTGTATTATTTAATTTTCTGGTGCTTGTAAGCAAATTAGACTTGCATTCCAGATTTACTTTTTGATGTATGGAAACAATCTGGACTCTTTAGGTTGTTTTTTTTAATGAACAGACTTTTTGAAAGATTTCTGCTTCAATGAATAAGCATTAATTGAGCTTGTTACTTTTGAATATTCTATATAATTATTTAATAAATTGAAATTTAAAGACTATTATTAATAAAAATAATCAAATGTTTCATCTCCATTACAAGCTTTATTTAAGGGCTAGTTCTGATTACATGTGACTACTTGCTAGAAATATATTTGCTAAGGTTTACTAGATTTATGTCTTTTGCCAAGACTGCTATAATGCATTTGTTTTAAAGAGACATAACAGTTTTTTACATTTTTGATTACTTATATATTTAAGTTATCAATAGACAGGTCAAAAATACTTGAATTGTTTATATGAATCATATTTCAGTCCATAAGTATCTCTGAGATTTTATTTTAAAAATAAAACTTTTTCCATATTAACACAAAGGTACATCTGATTGTTAGACATTTAACTATTTTAATCTTTGGATGGAAGAACATGCTTCTGTTCATTAGATTTGATTATGTTTGGTTATATTGCACCCAAATCATAGAAGAGTTCTTAACAATGGACTTCATGTTTTTGAATTGTGTTCAAAAGACAATGAGAATACTAGAATAGAATCTTGTTATCTGGACTCTCAGGTTTTGTCAAAAAAGGACTAAATCTTAATTAATTTTTTAACAAACAGCAGCTTCAGCTGTTCTAATTTGCAACATCTTTAGTGAAATTGAGAAATCCAGAATCTTCCGGGCATGAATCTATTTCCAAGTTGCTGCAACCGCTTTGATAAGAATCAGAATTTCAGTTCTTTCAGATAAATTATTCTTTCTCCAGTTCATTTTCAAAGAACTTTCCTTTGGATCACCTGTTTCTTTACAATAAATTGAAATCCCTCACACAAGATCTCAAATTTATTTATATGAATTTAATACCTAATTATCTATAATATATTTTGGTGGATTTACAAATGTAAAGGAGAGAAAAATCGTAATCAAAAGTAGGCAAAAGAAAACTTTCAAACTTTACATTAAGTATTTTTAGATTAAAACTATAAGTAAGTAGATTTTTTTTTCTTATTTAATAAGTAACTGAAGAAAGTGTAGTGTAGCATTTAATTAATAGTAATTAAATTTATTGAAGCAAAAAAAAAAAAAAATCACAGTTGGAACGTATACGTTCAAGAAAATCATATTTTACTTATATACAGATGATTATCAAAATAATAGAAACAGGTATCAGCAGGCTTAGTGTTTTTATGAAGAGGCTTCATGATAAAACTCAACTGTAACTATTAAAAATTTTAGTGTTAATATTATATTATAACTACTTTTCGTAGTTACAGAAGAAAAGGGCCCAGATCACTAAACAATTACTTTATTACAAGGACAACACATTTATAGTTTACATACATAGTAGAAAACAAAGAGATATTGAGCCGAGTATACGCCGAGGCATTTCCCCGTTAATGCACATAATTGTTTTAGTGTTCCGAACACCTTGAGTTCATATGCTAAACTGTATGCGTGATGCAGTTATTGTAGAGGACGTTGCAGGATTGAGGGGAGAGGAAATACATTGGTTACATCCTCCCCCTCTGGTTCCACAGTCGTCCCGACAAGGAACCAGCAGTCACAGTTTTCCTAGGTCTACCTCTCTTTCTAAGTGGCAGAATTGGGGCATTGGAGCGTCCTTGCTCAAACGCTTTCAAAGCAGAAGTGTGATACACTCCAAGAGGTGTAGTTGGATTTTCCAAGCTGGAAATTTCATATGTAGTTGGAGACCTTCGAGACATAATCACATAAGGTCCATCTCTGCGTGGGAGGAACTTGGAAGTTTTTCCTTTTTCAGCACTACTCATGGGGTGTGAGGTGACATAGACTTTATCACCTGGATGAAACAAAGTTGCTTCACGTCTTCTCTTGTCAGCATAATGCTTTCTTTTATCTTGTTGTTGTTCAGCAACATCTTTAGCTTCAGCTAAGAATTGGGAAAATTTCTTGAAGTATGGAGTAATTTCTGCAACGAAATTATCGTTTTCGATGACAGCTCGAAGATCATGCGTGACATCGTCGGTCGTCCGCAGTTCTCTTCCAAAATGCAGAAATGCTGCTGTTTGACCAGTGGTCTGGCATTTGGCTGTATTCAAGGCAAATCTAATTGATGGCAACTTTTCTGACCAAGAGTTTTGCTTGTCGTAAACCAGGA
>BMAW01061050.1:11842-29190 GCA_019974015.1 Nephila pilipes
CAAGACGAGGCTTTAGGTCTCTGTTCTTTCGTTCCACGGGGTTTGCTTGTGGATGGTAGACAGGAATCAAAGATTGTTTGATGTTTAGAAGGTAACAAAGCTGTTGCATTACAGCTGACACAAACTGTGTACCATTATCACTTATGATACGACGAGGGATTCCGTATCTTAGAAGGACTTCTTCAAGGAGTGTTGTAGCACACTCTTTGGCAGTTGCAGATGGCAGGGCAAAAAGTTCCACCCATTTTGTGGTGTAATCTTCTATACCAAGAACAACTTTGCAGGAAGGATTGCACTTGTTTAACATTTTTCGGAGGAAGTATATCTCTGATAGCAGTTGTTTTGTCAGGATCTACTTGGACTCCGGAACTAGTGATATAGTGTCCGAGGTACTTTACTTTTTCACAAGCAAAGTTGCATTTATTGCAATTTGCTTGCAGTTTAAACAACAAAAGTCTTTCAAAGACTGTTTTGAGGTCATCAAGATGTTTTTCAAATGTTTCTGATAAGATAATTATGTCATCTAAGTATGATAATACGTGCATGTCTTTAAGACCACTGCGAAATTTGTCAATTAATCTTTGAAATGTGGCAGGAGCCGTTTTCAGTCCAAATGGCATTCGCCGGAAACGAAAAGTTCCAAATGGGCAGACAAATGCTGTTTTGTCTCTGTCTGAAGAACATACACTGATTTGGTGGTAACCCGATTTTAAATCAATTGTAGTCATGAAAGGTGTATGCTTCGCCGCATGAAGCAAATCGTCCATTCGAGGTAGAGGATAAGAATCAGAAACTGTCATTGCATTAAGTTTTCTGTAATCGATACATAGGCGCATTTTCCCATCTGGTTTGGGAACGAGCACAACAGGTGCTGCATATGGTGATTCACATTCTTCTATAATGTTTCCTTCTAATAGTGTATCAAGTTCTTTCTTTAGGAGTTCTTTTTTCACAAGTGACATTCTATAAGGAGGTACGGAGACAGGTGGACTATCTCCTGTATTGATTCGGTGTTCAATGTAGGGAGTAGGCTCTCCCCCTGGTTCAAAGACAGATGCGTACTTCTTTAAAACTGCAACTAGTTTTTCTTTTTGCGTAGTATTTAAACATCGACCTTCTTCTTCACGAAGAGTACATAAATTGACATCTAAGTTGTCAACTGGATGTTGGTTATTGGCATGTTCACCAAAGGCAAACTGCTTCTGAGGCATGTCAGCAAAAAACCATTGTTGATTACTTAAATCCAACATGATTCCTGATTTCTTTAGAAAGTCAATACCTAGCAGAGTTCTGTTTCTTTTTGCATTGGGTAATGCGATAAGCTCTTGGTCGAACTTCCGTCCTTCAATTTCAAGGGTTACTGTAGTGATGAGGACATCTGTCGAGCTCTGTCCATCAGCAAGTGAGATACACATTGTTCCATTCCGGAACTTAGCACCTTCATCCTTCAGCAATGTATACAAAGTTTCACCAGCTATAAAGTGACTGGATCCAGTATCCGCACAAGCCTTTCCAAAAATTCCATTTATACGCAGGTATACGGTTGATACCGAAGCTGTAGTAACAAAACAGGAACTTGCTTCCAAAAATTCGAATCGGGACGATTCAGTCTTAGGCTCTGCTGTGCAATTGGGACACTTTGCTCGGATTAAACCAGAAGTTCCACTATCATAACACTTTACAGGAGGGCGATCTTCCTGCTGCTTTGTAACATAACCTCTATTATTTATTCTCGGAAAAGGCTTCCTAGAGAATTGCTGGTTTCTGGATGAAACGGTGTTTTCATGTTCTGCAGTCGATGAGGCTGACTTAACCCAAATTTTATTTCGATTTTCCAGAAGTTGAAACTTCTTCTGCAATCCCACCTTCATGTTGTCAAAGCTATCCAGTTTGTCAACTAGATCACATGGTGAAATGATTTCAGACCATGTATCGATGAAATGGTTTCTGTAATCTGGAGGACATTTCTTTTTAATTTGATCTGTGATGATCAGATCCTTAAGTTTTTCGAAAGTCTCAATCTGCAATTCAGTTAACCATCCTTCTAGATATGTTCGAACTTCGAAGTAAAAGTCTTTCCAGGTACTGTTGGCGGCTTTACTATGTTGGGAAAATAATAACCTGAATTTCTCTGCATTGAGTTTAAAGCGTTTTAGTAACATAATTTTAATATGGTCATAATCTTGAGACAATGTGTCTGGTTCTTTGGCGATCAATTTTGCGATATCGCTTGGTAGTGCACTTATGAGATAAGTGACAAAATTTTCTTTGGGAACTTTAAGGAAAGAAAGTTGTCGTTCAAATAAAGTCAAGAAGAGACCAATGTCATCATCTTGTGCTTTGAATTTAGGGAGTAACTTCTGAACGTCAAGAGTAGGTTTCTCCACACCCAACCCATGAGTAGTAGCTGATTGTTGTGGCTGTGACAGTCGTAACTTTTCGAGTTCGAATGCCCTCTCGCTTTCGATCTCTCTAAGTTTCTGTTCATAATCACTTTTACGATGTTGAATAATACCTTTTAAATGTTCACGGGTGAACTCTTCATCATATTTAGTGTCATTAATTATTAAGTTTTTTAGATCTAACACATACATTTTAGAGGTAATAGTTAGTCCGAGATCTTCACAAAGAGATCGTAAGTCCTCTTTCTTAACTCCTGCGAGGTAAGACATTTTAATTGTTTTTGTGAAAAGTTTTAAAGTTCAAAAAGTTTCTAATACCTAATTATTATGCCAAAACTATAATTAATACACTATGCTGAAATATTCTGCAGTAAAATAAAAATTTATACACGAAAAATTCAATGTACATTAAATTAATATACTAACAATTATAACCTGGGGAAAAATTACATTATATGTCACACTAAAAACACTAATAAAACAAAAAAATATACAATATACATAAATTGCAGATCTATAACGAATATGTGGAATAATATTCTTCAGGAAAAAAACAACAAAATAAAATATGAAAAATTCTTTGTTTGTTTTATTAATTACCTAACTATCAAATTAAGTAAGAGAAGAAAAAACTTTTTCCAAATGCACTTCAAAGAATAAAAGAAAATATTTAATTAAACATTGAGTTCATAAAAGTATCATGAATCTTCTCTTCACCAGAATTTATATTTTAGACTAAAAAGAATATACAACGAACATTCTGAAATAAAATTATGTCTACTTCATTTCCGGTAATTTTCAGAACCGTTCCTGTGGCGGGAAAACTTATACCCTTTTACTTTTATTATTATTCATTACTTTTCAAATTAGACTCAATTTAATATCTTTTCTTAAAAAAAATTGAATAATAATCTAACAAACTCAGGCTAGAATAATTTAAATAAGATACTCTGAAATAGGCATTAATATGTTTTTAGATTAATAACATAAACCATCAATTATTTGCTTAAAATCTATCTTCTTTCCACAAATGAATAAGAAATAGACTATAGATCTGTCTTTTTGGAAAACCACAGAATGTTAAATATTCCTAATAAATTTCATCAGTTACTTAAAACAGTATTCAATGAAAAGAAACTCATAAATTACAACCTAAGCATTTTCTCCTAATACATATATATAAACAGAAATCAACTTTACGCTGACAGGATGAAATAATTTGAGTTCAAGGTCACATGCGCGAAGCGAAATTCGCAGTTGCATTGTTACATACATGAATCATATTTACTTCCGTTATGAAATTAACATCTGAAATCAGTTTTATACTTTGGAATACAAATTTTTTAAAACATTTATACAAAAATACACAATTCTAAATACGCGATTTCAAAATGAATAAAATATTAAATGCAAACACTCTAATTTCTAAATTCCTACAATATTCTTATACAAGCTAGAAAAGATATATCTTAAGATAATTATACAATGACTGTATTATTATTCATAAAAACAATATATTGAAATTTAATTCCATTTACACTTAAAATATAAGCATTTTACTACCATTGAGACGGGAAACATTGGATTAAAATTCTACAATGGTCAGGATGACCTAAGTGTCTCGTTTTGTTCAGACGAGAAATTTTACTTTTCCACAGACAATAAAATTATACCATGGTCAGGATGACCAACAGATTCGTTTTAAAGTTAAGAATCTAAAACATGTTCAGTTAGGAAAGAGTATACTTATCAATGGATGTGCTGGCGGCAACTGAAGATACCAAGTGCGGGCTGCACTGAATCCAAAATTCAATAAGAGCAACTGTTGCTCTGTTAATATAACTCCAGATCTCACCAGCAATTACAACCAAGGGGTTGCAGGACTGCACAAACTACTTCAATATAGCAGTACCGTTGGCTACGGTCATAAACACAGGAGTGCAGGATTGCACAAATATCAAAATGACTGAAATAATCTTTCGCGTTGGGCACCATTATAACTACTTTTCGTAGTTACAGAAGAAAAGGGCCCAGATCACTAAACAATTACTTTATTACAAGGACAACACATTTATAGTTTACATACATAGTAGAAAACAAAGAGATGAGGGCGTTGCAGGATTGAGGGGAGAGGAAATACATTGGTTACATCATGCATTTTTCTACCTTTAGCTACATGTCAGAAAAAGCTATAAACATTTTTTTTATGGTGCAGAATGCTTGATGTTAGTCTTTTAGAGAGGGAAAAGTGTTTGGAGCTTCTTTGACTGCAACCACCCTTTCGCTACCGGAAGGAGAAAAAAGTGCTTCGCTAGGCCCGCGGATTGACACGCTGTGCCCAGACGATTTTAGATATTCGTGAAAAAAATTCCTCTAAAATCGGCTATTTATTAAAATATTTTGGTATTTACATATATTATTTAAAATGCATTAAACTTAATATATACAAAAGAAGAAAAAAATTAATCGAAAATTGAATGTTTTATACATAAAAATTCTTACTTTTAAGAAAATACAAAATATATTTACATATGTTACATAAATTTTATGGTGTAATAATGTGCCATTATATGGAGTATATAGATATAAAAGATAAATCTTATTTTGCTGTATGGTATATTTATAAAAAAAAATCAGTGCATAGTACAACATCACATGCCTTACACACATATTTTGACGCTTCACGCAAGATTTTGAGCAAAGGGCACATCTTAGTCCCCCCCCCTTTTATTTTTTTACTTTAATGTCAATGTACCTATTTGTTTATTTTCGCTAACATTACTGTCAGATTCATTTATTATTTCGCAAATCTCAGTATCAGATAAACACTTTCTGTTCGTCATGACTGTCGCTACAAATAAAAACCGACCGAATGAAACGAACAGCTGTTACCAAAAGCTCTAACCCCCATAAGGGGCCATAAATTCTTCGAACTTCTAAGAAGCGAGGAAGAAAGAAAAAAAGCAAACCGAAAGCAAGTGCATCCTTTAATTCATGTCATTACATTTAGAGCCTCGCGGAACACGTGCTTTTAACAATTACCCCCCTCCTGGTAACCAGGAGTGAAATCCAAGCCCATATGACCAAGGTCAACACTCCAAATAAACTATCTGTATAGATTTCGCGGTATTGTAACGCCATATAGTAACATTAAAAAAAATAAAATAAAACGTTCTCATCGAGCGTATCTCTATTGATACGCTGGGCCGTAGAAGACACTCACGCAGCGTATCGCCTGTGATACGCTGGGAGCGAACGGGTTGACGTTTTGGGTGTTTCCTTGATCTACGATATCAAATCTTGTGACCACATACAATATAAAAGAACCTCTGTGCCTTGCACAACTGTGGGCGAAGGAGAATGTCGACTAAAAGAGACTAGTGGATTGTGGCATCGAAAAAGACATCTCTGCAGCATCTACTGGTTCCATTAAAAGTTACCATAAGAATGAAACTTAAAACAAAAATAAGGCAAAAAAATTTCAAAGCCATTTTATGTAAATGCTAGCATTTTCAAGTGATATGATGGTTGCTTATTGGTTTGGTTTTATAAACGTTGCTCTAGAAGCAACACGATTTCTATTGGCGATGGATATCATAGTTTTGATCCTCGGTCAAGTTACGTAGACGACACCTAAACTGGCACCTCTGATAGTATGCACCCACCATAGAGCCATTTTTTTCTAAGTCATCTTGAATTTTTTTGAAATTTAAGTTTTAAACGAATTCGGTTTCACTACACATGCTTAAATCGAAAATGGATTGATTTTATCGACAGCGTAGCGGAAATATTACAAAACATGAAAATGAAATGTAGTATAAAGAATCTATGAATACTGATAATGTGCACCACGGAGCCGGTTTTTTAAATTCATCTTAGATTTTATAAAGTTTTATTTTAAATTTCAAGCACGTCATGAATGACGCCATAGTATATCATGTCCACACAATAGTAGACTTCCATAAGAGATTTTTCTAATCCATGAAAGGATGGTGTACCTCTATCCTAAACATCCTAGTATACCTTTGACAGGGATTTGGCAACATAACTACAGAATATAAATAATACTGAAATAGGGGAAATACGACGCTTTGTGAAAAACGGAAGTAACCAGAAGATTTCCCCGGTACTAATCACTATTCTTGTCATCGATATACCAGAAAATATTAAGCTTTGGTTTATTAACCATCGTACCCAAATTTTTATTGACAAACCCAGACAATGTAAGATGCTTCGATTTCTATCACATATCGCAATTCTGTCAAAAAACAATTATTTGTATTAATTGTGGTATAACATACACTGGCTTATGCACCATTTCTGAAATATACATTAATTGCAAACGAGACCATCCCGCTAATTCCCTTTTATGGTCAGTATTTCTCAAAGAAAAACAGATCATGCAACATAAATACACGCACCATTTAACTTTAGGACTGGCAAGGAGAAAATATCAAGATAAAACGTAGGACAGCTATGCTACAACTTTAAAAGCAAATCCATCATGTCCAAATATGCAAGAATTAGATGGTAAAAAAAAATTAGAAAGCATTACAACAACTTTTCAGGCCTCATTAGAAAAACAAACTATAGTAATTATGGAAAAAAGTTCAACAAATAATGCGAGATTATGTACAATTGTACAACAGTTTTGAAACGGGAAAACAATCTGCATCTCTTTGTCTGAAAAAGTCTACCAATAAATTGCTTCAGAACTTTTGTGTCCCTACACCTGGTACATCTAATAACCTAAAGAATGCATTTAATATTGGATGATCTATTTTTATAAACGTTTTTTTATATATTATTTTATATATGGACAAGTTTTCCATGATTTAAAAATAAAATCCCCCCACCTTTTTTTATACCTCCAGGGGAGGACAGAATTTTGAATCCAGCCTTTCCTTTTTTTTTTCATTCTTTTATATTTTTTCTGCAATGGAAATTGTAGAAGTATCAAAAAGAGATCAATTTGGTTCTGTTAAAACTCACTACTAAAACTAACTATCATCATTTCAGATTTCAGTTCACGGTTGTCCTTAGACAAAAACACATCGGGTTGTATAACAACATTTATTTACTCTTCTTACTACCGCTCATTTACAACAGCTCCTCTCGGAGATTCGGTCAGGTCCCGTCTGAGGGGATCGTGTGACATCACACACTCTTCCCTTTACAAATGAACGCTCTCCAGAGGCGGGCTTTAAGTAGGGAAGTTAACAGTTCGGCCAACCTGATATACAATTGTCCCAATTGTGCAGTTACAATTAACACAAAATCATTAATAACTGATACACTTTAAAACCATTAATTATCATACACAAAATATCAACGTTTAAATTCCTCAATTACCTAAAATAGCAAATATCAATAATTACACACAAACATCAATACTTAAATTCCTCAAATACTTAAAATATCGAATATCAATAATTATACACAAACATCAATACTTAGATTCCTAAAATACTTAAAATAGCAAATATCAATAATTATACACAAACATCAATACTTAAATTCCTCAAATACTTAAAATAGCAAATATCAATAATTACACACAAACATCAATACTCAAATTCCTCAATTACCTAAAATAGCAAACATCAATGCTTAAATTCTTCAAATACTTAAAACATCGAACATCAGTAATTATACACATACATCAATACTTAAATTCTTCAAATACTTAAAATAGCAAATATCAATAATTATACAGATAAAATATCAATAATCATTTCACAAATCATTTTACATAATCACCCTTATACCTACATTTCACTACAAATTATCTTTCATTCCACAACGCACACATAAAGAAAATCTTTCTCCTCTTAAGTAATAATTCTAATTTAAGGCTTCAAAACAAAAGTCTTAGTTATCATACAGTTCGAATATTATTTCTCTTTCATATCAAAATACTAAAATTAACAAAACACTTTAAAATACTACTTCTCAACATCTTTTAGAGTGCTAAATACACATCACCTCTCCTTTTTCTTTAAAAATTACATAAACACATTCGTATATTCATATCCAGATATCAACACAAAAATTCATATTTCAAAATATCGAAATCATACACATATTTTTTTTATCAAATCTAATTTCAAACATCAATTGCCACATAAAAATTTAAAGAAAAGTACTCATATCTGACAAATTACTATTTTCATACTTCAAAACATCGAATATCTGTATTCTCATAAAGATTAATTCATACAGTTGTAAATATTAATTTTTTCCTTCCTTTTTTTTAATTTTTACATACTTAAAATATTAATTCTCATTTCGTTATTCTCATTTTCATAGAATATGCTTAAGTCTTATAGACTCAAAAGGGTTCATACATGTAACAAAGAAATTCTTTAACATAACACAATCATCAAAACACAAATCTAAGAATCCTTACAAAAAAGATCATTCCTAAATCATTACAAAATCACGTTCTTAAGTTATATCCTTACAAAAGCACATTCCTAAACTAATCCTTACAAAATTATATTCCTAAATATTTACAAAATTATAATCCTAACCATTACAAAATATAATAAAACATTCCTAAATCATTGCAAAATCGCATTCCTAAATCATTGCAAAATCGCATTCCTAAAATCCTTACGAAAGCACATTCCTATATCAATCCTTACAAAATAAATTATTACAAAATTGTATCCCTAAATCTTTACATTCCTAATTCAATATATTCCAAAATCCTTACAAAATTATATTCCTAATCACCACAAAATATAATAAAATATTCCTGCATCATCACAAAATAAAATCCGTCGAGCATATTACCTTGAAATATCAATTATTCTTCTCATCATAAAAGATCACATAAACATAAAAACATTTGTTGGCACACTTAAGATTCGAACCGTTTAATCCATAAAACACTCATTAAAATTTAGCACATTCATTAGCTTTAAATTTTTACACAAAATATATAATTTCAGTTTCAAAATAATGAAATCAAAATAAAACATCGTTGATATATTTAAAATTACTTATCCTTGTCAAAAACTAAATTAATAAAATACATCTTAAAAATAACATTCAATCAATAGTTTTTTTGAAGATAATCAAATTAAAAGTTCCTTAAATACTCAGTCCTTAAAATATTCTAATGTTCCAAGAGAAAATAACTGTTCATTAATTCTAAATACAAAATAATTGTTTTCCTTTTTGTTTTAAAAAAAAAGTTCCTTCCAAAATAATAGTTTATAGTCCCCTTTTTTGTCACTGTAAAAAGCCTTTCTAAAAAGAAAATAAGAAAAAATTCTCTCACCCATTTCGGATCTAAAGGGAGGGGGAAACACATTCCCGAAGTGCACTGACCTGATTCCTCCTTGAAATTTCGTCTCTTCTTTGTCAGTAAATGTCCATCGCTCGGTCGGTAACCTCTGGTTGAAGAAGTGGGGGTCGGAGTTTTCTCTCACTGTCGGCTTGGGGGAGTAGGGTCTGTTTCCTGGCATTTATACGGCCTTCAAAATTTCCCTCACTTTGTAATGACCGTCCCTCTTGGTCAACGAACTTGTGGTCCTCTTTTTGCCCCTCTGCTCTCCCTCTCTTTTTTTCCCCTTCAGCAGCGTAACTTTGCAGGTGTCCCAAACCCCCTGGGTCAAACGGAGCTTCCTTTCGCTTTCGAGAGGGGGACCCTCTCCTCTGGAGTTCGATATCTCTTTTCTTTATTTTTTGTTGAAAGTCCTGTCTGTACGAACTTTTTCTAAATGTGATGTTGTTCTCCAAAACATGTTTCTTGGTGACTCCTTCACGGGACGGGAAATTTTTCAGGTTCCTTTATTGTTTTTCTTCCTTTGCGTTGAAATCGCTCCCTTCATTTTAAATTGTATCTTTTTTCTGCGGAGGGGAAACTGGCTAACCATTCGTTCTGTCCACCTAATTGTCTGTCGTAAGACTTTAGCTTTTCCCAACTGTATCGGACTTGGTATGGGGCCTGTTTTGAAGAACTCTGCTCCCTTTTTTCCATCAATAGGAATATTTTCTCCTGTATCATCCTTTAAAATTTTCTCATTGGCTTTCTGAGCTCTAGTTAATTGTTGTCCTTCTACACGTGTGAAGGCTTCTTGACATCGTTGCTGTCTTCCTTTTTCGTTCTCTTTATTCCCTTTCTGTATTTTCCGTTGCACTTCTCTTTGCACTTTTTCTTTATCATTCAGTAGCATCGCTGGTGCTAATAACGATTCTTCGTTTCCTCTGTTAATGACATTTTGTTTCCGTATGGCTTGCGTTAACTTTTCATTATGTTCCTGGATTCTAGATAATTTATGTTCCTTATTCTTCGGTTCAGAATCAAACTTTTCCTGTTGAGACTGAAGTTGTCTTTCATCAACAATTTTCATTGCTTTTTCTTCAATACTGGTATCCTGTAACCCTATAGCTTCGGATAATTTTTCATTCTCCTTCTGAATTTCGGTAAACTTCTAGTCCCTTTTTTTCAATTCAGATTCTAACTTTTCCTGCTGAGGCTGAAATCGTTTTTCATAGTACTCTTGGATTTTTCTTTTTTTTTCTTCTATTGTTTTCAATTATTAATTTTTCTAATCTTAATTTTTCTAGTTCAAATTCCATCTCCTTATCTCTGTCTAACCTTTGTTCTCTTTCAATCCTTTCCCTTTTTAACCTTTGTTCTCTTTCAATCCTCTTCATTTTTCTTTCAATCCTATCTTCAATTATTCTCTCGAGACATCTCTCGCGAAAGCTTCTTCATAGCTCCCGTTACTAAGAATGATGTTCCTTATTGTCACATTGGTAGCTTCTGAAGGGACACTTTCGCCTAATTCAAGCGCAAGCTCGACTAAATCACTTTTACGTCCTTTTGAGAGATACTACATATTTAACGCTATTTCAATACACTTCAAAATAAATCACTTCTTAGAACATTTTCTTTCACAGTTCCTGTAGGTTAGAGTCCTACAAAGTACATTCTTTTCTTACAGTTCTCTCAGAGAAATGTCAGTCTGACCGTGGGCTTTAGTATACAATCCCACTTCTGAGTGTTAAAACTCGCTACTAAAACTAAATATCATCATTTCAGATTTCAGTTCACGGTTGTCCTTAGACAAAAACACATCGAGTTGTATAACAACATTTATTTACTCTTCTTACTACCGCTCGTTTGCAACAGCTCCTCTAGGAGATTCGGTCAGGTCCCGTCTGAGGGGATCGTGTGACATCACACACTCTTCCCTTTACAAATGAACGCTCTCTAGAGGCAGGTTTTAAGTACGTAGTTAACAGTTCCATATCCCTCCCTTTACCAAGAGAGATGTTAGGATCTCTCAGGAAACATTTTAGAAACCTGGCGAAAGATTTAACCTTCCAGGAAAAATAATTTTCAGATAAGACAGGCTTAGGAGGAAGACTGCTTATATCAGTACCAACCACCATTTCTGCTTGACAAATTCTTTCTTCAACAGAACAGACGCTAGACATAGAAATGCTAATTGTTCAAATACATATTACTTCTACTACATAAAATGATTGACGAGCGTCAGCGAATCATCGCTTTTGCTCAGTTAATAGGAGAAAGTAATAACAGAAGGGACATATAGATGGCACTCCTCGGCGAAATGTCGTATTCAGAAAAAAACAATGATAGGGTGAAAAAGCTGTGAAAACAGCAAAAAAGAGGCAGTGATACTTCATTAAGAACGCTGTATGATAATGAGGCTTTTTTTTTTTAAAAAAATATATTTTTACATTTTTATTTAAATTTTTTCCTTTACATTTTTGTAGGTTTTAATAATTGTTTGTTTGAATTTTTACTATGGGGGTTTATAGGAAGAGACCATTTAGTAGTTTTGCAAACAAAATTAAATTTGAATGTGGATCTGTGAATAGTGTTTAGGCCCTAATAATTTCGCTTTCGAGATTTAAAATAGTGGTGAATAAGTTTCGTGAGAGTTTGGTGATGTATATTTCCATGGACTCAATTTTTAGATCATTCTGAATTACTAATACATTTCCTAATGTACCAGGGAGAATGATCATTCCTGAGATTCATATTTTGCATAACTTCAACTTTTTCATGTAGTTTGGGGTGGTGGACCCCCAAACAGGGGCGACGTAAGTTATAACTGGGCAAAGAACCTGTTTATAAAGCAGTACTTTGTTTTTTTAATGAAAGAGGATATTGCCTGCAAATTAAGGAAATGCATAAATGTTATTATTCCAAAAGTTGTCTGATAAATATTTAATGGGCTGCCTGTAGGTTAACCTAGAATTTAACTCAGTCCCAGATAACGCACCACCAAAAATCAATTTATCTCATATTCGAAAAGTTCTAAATTCAGAACTGGGTCGATTTTTACAAATTTTTTGAAAATGATGACTTGTGTTTTGTCAACATTAATTGTAATCCTCCAGTCAATAAACCAAAGTTCAAGAGTGTCTAGATAGTATTGGAGAGCTTTAATTGTGTATTTGAGATTGTCACCCTGTTCGAGCACAGCGGAATCATCTGGAAAGAGATAAATGTTGACTATAGCATGGTGTGGAAAGTCTGACGTGAAGATATTGTACAAAAATGGACTTAAAACACTGCCCTGCGGATAACCTGTATCCATTGTACCTTTTTTGAGAGACTACATATCTTTAATTTTGACCTGAAATTAAACCTGACAGTAGAACTGCCACCTACTCATTCATAAAGCTATCGTAGATACCAAACTAGAAATTTTTTTTGTAGGAATTAGCCCGGATATAAAGGGTGCTTATGACTCAGTTTATATAGATGGTCTCTTTTACAAATGTCTTCAAATTAGAATGACCGAGAAAATAGCTGTATGTGTTCATAATTTTCCAACTTCATGATCTCTACAGATTCGATGGAGAGGTAGTCTTTGATCGAAAAAGTTTACTTTAAAAGGAGTCCCCCAGGGCAGTGTCCTCCCCCTGTATTTTATTTACTATTTATGTGCATTATTTCTTCAAAACATTGGAAACAGGAGTAGAATGCTTAATTTATGCAGACGACATCTTTATTTATTGTTCTCATCAGTCCCTGGATGTAGTCGGTAGAAAATTGCAAAATAGAAAGAATAACACAATCGAGAAACTATTGGAAACTGTCATGATAAAAGTACAATAGCGCAATTATCGTATAAAAGAATGCAAACGTTTCCCAATAATATGTTGGCTGGATTCCTACTCACATGGCAAACTTCCATTAACCCTTTGACGGTTAGACGAATCAACAATTTATGCTCTCCTATGACGCGCATCGTTACGATAAAACGGTCGCTGAAAGAGGCAGCCGTTTTCTCCCTATGGCTTATGAAAATGTCATTCTTTTCTAACAGTGATACGGATATCTCGGTCGTGTTTAAAAGATAGTTTTTAAATAATTATTTGAGGTATATTAATGTAATAATCGCACCAATTATAATTTGCACTTATAAACAATTCAGTAAATGATAAATATTGCAAATTTTAGTTTCTAACATATTGATTTTTTAAACAATTATTTGTGGAATATTAATGTAATATTTACACCAATTGTAACTCGTACTATTAAAAATCCAGTAAATGTTAAATATTATAAATATTAGTTTGTAAAATATTAAATTAAAATATCTAAATAAATACACGCAATTTTAAGCTTTATAAAGCATTTAATTGTTATATTTACTAAAATTACTATCTGCGTGTGATACACTTTAAAACATGGAATCGCATATAATGGAGCATTACAGCCTTCGTTGTTGAAAAATAGCGCATTTATTGCAAACTCCAGCCAAATTACACAAGAAAAATAACTAGATTAACAACTGGATCGGCAGCATTTTCCCTTATTATATATGTAAGAAAATTTACGGTACCCGTACCGCCATCTGTACGCAATCCAATTAATTAAATTTTGTCAGTAAATACGAATAACGCAGGATAATATACGCTGACGAGCTGAACTCGTCAGCGCCTATCCGGTAAAAGTTTCGCTACATGAGTAAGGTTCGGCTGAACCATTTGGGTCGAAAAACTTCGGACGAGTTGAACTCCTCACTGCCCATTATGATGCAATTCGAATGACGATCCGGGCTCGTTCACAACCATTGAAGGGTTAAATATCTAAGAGTGTATATTTTCCAAACAGAATCAAAACATAACAGAAATGAATCAAATGAAAAACAAAGTTTTGAAAAAATTAATGGACTCAAAGGAATGGCATATAAGCTCTACGGTCCAAAAGCGAACAACATGATCAAATTAGCTAACAATGGCATTAGTAGTACCTTTTATTATACCTGTCATATTTCAAACAAATGGTCCGAAAATCAGCTCAAACCTTTTAATATCATTCAAACCAAAGCACTCAGAATCGCATTGGGTCTATGACAATATACACGAGATATTGCACTGTTACAAACAGCTGCACGGGAAACACTGTCGGAGAAAATAAGATTTGGTTTGATTTTATTAACGTCGCACTAGAAGCAACACGAGGGCTATTGGCGACGGACCTCGTAATTTTGAACCTCGGTCAAGTGACGAGGACGCCGCCTGAGCTGGCATCACCTCTCCTGACTTCCACACCAACGGAAGGACTTTGGGTCCCGACAGATTTAACGTGTATCAGCCCCGGCTACACGGTGGGTCTTTAGAGGCATCAAACTTCGAACCCACAACTCCACGAAACACGATCGCGAGTCCGCTGCCTTAGCCACTTGGCTACTGCGGTCACAGGAGAAAATAAGAAGCCTGGCGAATAAATGTTTCATCTCACAATTTTCAAACGGCAATTTTTCTCCTCTGTATCTCAATAACCCTGATACTATAGATCTAAAAATTCTGGAAGAGGACAAGAACAATATCTCGAATATTTTTCATACGGTGAATATTAATGGGCAGCAAATAATATCCATCCCTAGATTACTGTATTTTGCAGAGCTTCCGTGTGAAATTTACACAGATGAATTTGAATTTCTGGATTAAAATCTATCTACTTCTGTTATTAGAGCATTATTTGATGAAATAGTGAACAATAACTCCCGGGATTATTTCATAATAGTTACGAATGCTTCAAAAAACCATAACATGACTTCAATAACAAGCATAACGAAAAATTCCTCATTTGCTTGGAACGTAAACCACAATAACACTATATTTACATCAGAAGCCCTGGCTATATGCCAAGCTTTAGATGATTTCGCGGAATTAAACGAAAAATTGCTAATGTTGTCAGATAGTCTCTCTATTCTTGAGCTGAACTAAAAATTATGTTACGAAATCTTCATAAGTTATTCACAGATTTGCCAGCAAAATTTTCATCCTATCTCAATCTCATACTCGAATGATACTACTTTGTACTCTGGGACACTCGGAAGTTTTTTGGAATAATCGGATGGACAAACTCTCAAAATCGGTTCCAGAGTACAATACTTACATCGACTGGATTGCTGAGGAAGGTAGCCATAGCAACATTTTCAGAAACAAAATGAAAAGAGCCAACGAAAATTTTTATTCAAGAAAATATTTTGAAGACTTATGGAACATCCTGACTATTGATAAAATATCCATTTGGACAAAGGGGGAAAAGAAAAAAGAGAGGAAATTCTCATCTCTCGAATCATCTGCAAAGTGATCATAACTCCTGTTTTTTACACAAATTCCATCTACAGGATAATCCAATATGTAATAAGTGTAACCGTATCAATGATTTAGAACATATCTTGTAATAAATATGCCCTCCATGTCTGAAATATACCCAAGAAAAACTCGCAACGCGATATTACTTTGAAAGAACTTTTGGAAACAATAGTAGCTAGTAAACACGTGTTCAGAATATTCCTGCAGAAATTGAAGTACTGAATGAAAAGCATCTTTTGAAAGGGATTATAGCTTTTGTTGCTCTATATCCCACAAAATCTACCAATCTTTGCCTTATCAAAACTTTTAAAATTATATTGTTACACTTTATTTTTGTATTACCTTCTGTCATTTGACGGTTGGGTTGAAATGAGGTTTAATCCAACCACCCTTGACGACGGGAACTCTTAGGCGATATTTTACCGAATTTGAGTATCCTATTTTCTCTACTTGTGATTTTTCAATTTCAGTTTCAAGTTTAGGTTCTTTATTTTATATCAGTTTTTTTTATTGGTTCGTTATGAATTTTTTTAGCTCCTTAGAATACGGGATTTTTTGCGCCTTCATTCAGAGACTGAAACTTTTTCTATTTAAGAGAATTTTCGCAAATTTTTTGAGGGTTCGTTGGTTATGGTTTTTTTTTAGCCAATTAGAGGAAGGTTTTGTATTTTGAAAACTTAAATTTTTGCTTGAGAGAATATTCTGGTCCTCGATATTTGTGTGTATTTCTTTCTAGAATACCTCTGCGTATATTATCCCGAGTTTAAGTATTGACCATGGTTGCGAATATGAGTATGAAAGAGGTGAATGTATGTTCATCAGATTTTAGCTAATATAAAAGCAAAAGTAAAGCTTCTTGTTATTGAATTTCATAAGTGAGAGCACGCGATTCCTTTTTTTAAAGGAATGGATCGACAGATGGATATGAAAGGCATTGCAGGGCGAATGGATACAATTATCCAAATTTTCGCTAAAGTGTTAGGAAGGCTTATTGTTTTTCATTAATTAATAGATGTGCGATTTTGTTCGAGTTACGGGATTGTATTTAGAAGGATTTGTTAAGAGTGAAATGAAAAACCGGTTACAGATCGTTAAGATTTGTAGGAATAGATATATTTGTTTTTATGTGAATAATAACTATGTCTGATGTCCTACGAGTAACTAGATTTCATTTGGTGGGTGTATGAAGGAGTTTGTTGATCTGAGAGTTTTGTAGAAAGAGAGCAGGATCTATTTTAATAAGCATGATAACGTGAGATTAATCTGAAGGAAATGAACGATTGATGGATATTGTTACGACCCGCGAGTGCAGATGGCGCTAGTAGTCATATTCTTGTT
>BMAW01061061.1:0-12637 GCA_019974015.1 Nephila pilipes
AAAAAAAAATCCAAATTTGGTCCTATTCTTTAACAAATCGCGAAAACCTCTTAAGGTTCACTTCAGTCGCAGACCATCGTGTGGCCTAACCACTGGGGCTGCTTATTCAAGCAGTTTTCGTTTGATGCTAGAGATCCGAACGTAAACTTTTCAGACAAAACATCCTGAATTTATTATCACATTTTAATTTCGCTATTGAATATAGCACTATACATTTTTGTTTAAATTAATACTTATTTTGAGGTTAATAATGAATACCATAACTCGTTTTCAATGCTTTGATGATAAAGATTTATTATATATATATATATATTATATGTAGGATTTTCCAGCTAATTATTAAAGAATTATTTTTATTTTCCAATGCACTGTAAAACCATTTCCTCCGATACTCGATAGATGGCACCACGAATCAGAGTCGTGTGATAAGCTCATGCAGCGCCACCTATTCCAGAACAAAAATTGAGTGACACTTCGTTCTCGCGCTCTTTCCCTCACTTTTCCGCTTCTCTTCTTCGCATTCCAGCGGTCATCGCCGATATGGGATAAAATCAATTAGATTGCCATCCATCCGTCTCGGAAAAGAATTGTTTACTCCTAATAGAGATAACCTGTATATAGTTCAATGTGTAGATATCTTCATCTCTCCAAATATTAAACGAAGTAAAACAAGTTGAGTCTCATCATTGATTTCCTACGAAATCATAATAGAATCTGGTAATGGAACTACCCCCCCTAGACAACCAGCCCTTTGCGTAAAAGCAAACCATTGTAGATTCGGGATAAACAATCTTATCATCTCACAGTCTGCATATATATATATATATATATAAAGTTTTCGTGATAAAATAAAAACTATAGCCTATATTTTAAAGTTTCTGAGTTTCAAAAACATGATATGATAAACCAGTATGCATATTATATAACAATACTAACTCATATTAATACTATGGGATGCCATATAATCTAAAAATGTGTTCCCGTATTTGTATTCTTTTTTTAGCATTAGATGAAGACATCCTTTAGGGCTTCGAATTTTCCTCATTGAACTTAGGAAAATGATATGCTAGTTCAGTTATTGTCTTCGTCACTTTTTTGAGGCTCAAAATTTCGAGGTCAGCCATATGAAGCAGTTCAATGTGTTGATTATACATTGACCCTAGATAGAAATAGAGGAAACACAATAAACAAAATATTTTGATGGAATTGAATGAAAAATGGAAATATATATCACAGTAATTTAAGCTATTCTCAGTTTAAAGAATTTTTGCGTTTCTTTAATATAAGCTAAATGTTTGATCGAAGCATATTTTTTCATTTGTTTCTTAAATTTCAGACTGAAATCAAAAGTGATATTCTTACCTCGTTCTTATTTTATTTACTCGAAAGTACTAATTTTATAATCTAAAGTTTCTTTGAGTTTTTAGTTTGTTATACTGACTTTTAAGAAAGTGTAATTAGTACGATGTATATATAAGCTGTATAAAATAGCTAATTATATAAATAAACTTACTTACTTCATATTAATCTGAACCTTGTTACTTTTTGGTAATTGCATTCAAAGGGATAGCACTAACTGTTATGAAATGCTTATGGTTCTGCACAGAAATCTGATATACTTATTTAGATAAAAAAAAATTTAAAAATTAATATTTACGAATAAAAATAAATTATTCCTTAACAATTTTATAAAATTAATTATTTTGTAATCGTATATATTTAAATGTATATGTATGCACGCTTATAAAACGCATAGTTTATTTTTCTTTCTAAAAATTTATTTTTAACACCTAAAATTATGATAATGACAAAAAAAATATAAGTTCCGATCAAAATAAATGACCTGTATTTCTTCATTTATAGAATACGGATTTTTTTTACGTTCATTTAATTTTTTTTTATGAAATAAATTTCTAAAAAATTCAAATCAAATTTTTTTTAATTGATCTTAAATGGCCCTACCTGATATTTAATTATCAAGTATCTGTGAGGAAATAAATTAGAATTATTAAGTATAACCGAAATTCAACTAGAGAAATTACACGAAACATCTGTGAAAAAAAATTTTAACTATAAGTTTACTGAATATATTTTAGATTACATAGTGTGTAGTCCAAAAATGCTACATCTCTACGTAATGCAACACTGCATCCATTAATTTAATATCGAACAAGTCAAATGCTTTTAAATTCCTTTTAAAAATATTATATTATACACGCTTAAGAATGTAAAATCAGGATAAGATTTATGTAGAACTATACACTCCTTTCTAATCAGCGTTTGTCCTTATTTCAAGTCTTTTAAAACTTTCTAACAACTCTTAACTTGTTCTCTCGAATTTCTTTAAAGAACCAGTTCTTGTCCCCATTGTATTGCTCGAACATCGTTACGAAGAGCCCGAAAGAGTGTAAAAATATAAATGTATGAAAAATCGTGGAATAAATTTCGCATAATATAATAGAATGCTTTTATCTTCGCTTCCGCATTCACTTCGCCTATTACGTCTAAAATTAAAGTTGAGAAATAAAAAAATAATTTTAAACAAAATTCTAAAAATTGTTTTTTTATCTTCAGTTTTTTCTCTTGGGGCTTTCTTACAAGACATCTATGTTAATGTTTTATTCATGTTTGCCTTCAGTTCTAATAATTTGCTCTCGTATTCATATCGGACTTTCCCCCTGTCTATTTGTGCTTGAAATTCCTTAACAAAAATGGTTGAGTATTATTTCTTTGCTTAAAAATCGTGTTTTTTATTGTTGTTGTTCTTGAGCGAGTATCTGTAATAAACACAACCGATTATTTATTTCATTCTCAATCTTCAGTCATCAAGCATTTTGACAAATTCTATTAATTTTTAAAAGTTAAATGTTTGCAAAATAAACATTTTCTATTTCAAAGAATATTTTGTAAAAATCTATTTTAAATATTTATTGATTTACTTACAATAGAGGCTTCAGTGTTTCAGTCTAATTTTATAATTGAAGATGTTTCATTTTGATATCCTAAAATATTTTTATTTGCTTCATTTTTACGATTGAATTAACTAAAATTGTTTACTTCGTCTCTAACGATAAACATTTTTAGTAACCTAAAGATCTTACTTCTTATGAATTTTCTGTATGACTTACTGACTCTGTAACATTTTTACAAAATCCTCTAATTAATTTAGAATCATTATAATTTTATATTTTACCAAATTTCCAGAAGTTTGTAACATGTGCCACCTTTCTTTTTACTTATATTAAAATCACGATAACGATGGTATTCAATATTAAATTATATTTATATCCCATCTGAAACTTGCTAGGTATCAATGTTCCCTACAATTACATGTATTTTCATAATGAAGATGTAGTATTGTTTTTGGTTTGTAAGAATAATGAAATAATAGGTTATGTGAAAGAATGTAAACTCTGGAAAGAATCGCACAATAGTTTATTGTGTGAGAATTTTTTATTCATTCAGTAAAATTTAATTAGATCTGGGGGGGGGGATTTCAAATGAAATTTTAATTTGGATAAATGACAGGGCTGAGAGAGTTTTGAAAATGCGATAATTTTTTTTTAAATGTAAGAAAAATAAAAACAAATGAGAATGTATTATGGCGATAACAAATTTAATTGTATTTATGAAAAAGGATTTTTTTGCTGGTGTTGTGGTTTTTCGTTGTATTTCATGAATAGTTCCCTGTTTGCATTTTACTTATGCACTTTCTTTTTATCAACGCAAAATAATTAATCGCCACACATAACTAATATTAGTATACATATATCTGGAGAAGGGGTGGATTATTTTTCATTTTGGGCAATATTATCCATTAGTTATTTTCAAACCATAAATTTTTTTAGAGATATATTATTTCAAATGCATTTTATTGTGCATTTGAAATAGTATTCCATTACATTACAAAAAGTCAGTACTATAGATCGTTATATACACCGCTAGCCAAAAGTTTAGGTAATACTGTTTTACGCTAATTAAATTTTAGATGAAGCACTCTCGCCAATAGAAACGCAAACAGTTTAGAAGAATTAAAGACATGATCTTTTGAGATAAAAACTGTTTGAATCATTTTAATACTTAAAATAAAACAAAATATTAAAAATTACGTGTCTCAAAAGTTTAGAAACGTGTTAGTTTACGTGTCTTAAAAGTTCTCGTGTCTTCTTTTTTGTATGGTGGAATCATAATATGCAAATTTTGTAAATGACATCATAAACAAGAGGCATAAAAGACAATGCAACATCTTAGCATTTAAATTCGAAATGCTAAAGCTATACATGTTATTTTTGATACAATGTCAATTCTGAATAGGTCGAAATGTACTGGGTTATTCAAAATGATTCGTCCGATTTTAAAATTCCATATTTTCAAAAATAAACGACGCAGAATGGTAAGTAATGCATGAATACAAAGGGATAATGTGGAACTTTTATATTGTTATCAATAGATGGCCCTCGTGTGTTCTTAGTGAATCTATTTCACGAAAACTGTTTTAGAAGCTTTCGTGGAGCTAACTCGCTGTTGGATCGATCGCTGTGGACCAGATGATTTGATGTTATATAGCTGGCCACCCAAGTCACTCTCAATTTCTTACTTTGTGGGTTTGTAAAGGATAAAGTGCATGTGCCACCTTACCAACAAATATACATGAAATTAAACAATGAATTTCTGCTATTGTACAATCAATTACCATTGACACTTTACTATGCGTTTGACAAGAATATACATATCGAATTGACACTATACGTGTGACTAAAGGAAATTATATGGAACACTGGTAAAATAAATTTCCATATTTCTTATTTTCATTCATATATATTATTTGTAATCATGTATTTGTGTCGTTTATTTATGAAAATAATGCATTTTGAAATCGTATAATTCATTTGAATAACCATGTATATTAAAAGGAGAAAAAAATGTGGAGCAAAAATCTCGTACTGGAAGACCACGAGTGACTAATAATTAATTTGCTAGCGTCTTCGCAAAAAAAGTCCGAAGTTCAGAGCAACAGGCCTTCGTATCTCGAATACAATTCTCAGAAGAATATGGAATGTAGAACACTAATTTATATTGGAAACTCCAGAGGAATGTATCACATATCTCAAAGATTGGTTTGATCTCATATTCATATGTCTTATGGCGACAAATGGTATTCGGTTATCTTTAGAGTGAAAAGAAAAGGAACCTTGATGTTCCCCCGATGGCTAAGCACGATCTGAGATAGGAATCTCGTCTTTTTTTTCAGTGGACAACAAGGCAATGTCAGAGTACAGGAAGTTCATTTGTCTTCAATGGATCTTTACAGTGATCCTCAGCAATCGCCAAAGATCATACGACTACATATGATTATTATAGCATGGTTTGCTATCATTTACTTCAATATTAGCCGGTCCATGATTGCTACTTCAGCAAGACTATGTTTGCTTCCTTTTTTCAAACGCAATTAAAATTGGTTTCATTCCCACAACATTTGTGTGTTGAATTAGCCTACACGCTGCCCCATCTTATCTTAAGGAGAACATGTATTCCTTCTGGTAATACTTTTCCATCAAGTGCATGGTAAATTTTAGGCAGTTCTGTTATGTCATCGAATTGATACCTACCGTACAAAAAGCATGATATAATCTTGACATGGACGTTATGCAAAAGTTAATTTTTTTCTGCGGAGAAGAGTATTTTTGAGATCATAAGAAGAATGAATAGAATATTTTTTTACTAAACTGTTCTGATTTCTTTTTGAAATCTAGACTTATCTAAGCTTTTGGGACAATGTTTTTAATTTTTTTTTATAATTAACAAAATAGTGTCTGCATTTAACTATGATTGCTTTCTGTTACAAACAAATAATATTTGTGAAATAAAGGTGTATTTAGTTTTTAAATCTCTAATTTTTTTAAAGTTCTTTACAATTTTTTTTTATATTTTTAAGACTTTGGTGCGCAGTGTATATATATTTCATAGGACTCGGGACTTCAAGAATATATTTCATGTTAAAATGAGCCTAATTATTTTATGAGAAAATTATTATTGCTTATTATATTGTATATAATAAGTAATAATAATTATTACTTATAAATATTAAGAGTAATTATAAGTAATAATTATTATTATTATAATTTCTTGAGTATTACATTCTCTGATTATCTTGAATGACATTCTTGAGTTTTACATTCTCTACTACATACTTCCATCTTACTCTGCTACATCATTATTATGTGTTGTTTATCTCGTCTAAAACACTACTAGAAAATATATTAAAATTAATATTGCCACGATATAAAAAAAAATTTAATTTCTCTCCGCAGAATTCAATTTAGATTTAGATATGATCATACCTGATTGTGCGAGATATTGTTATGCGACATGGTTTTTCAAGTCTTCAATGCCACTCTTTGATCGGATTATCGAAAAAGACAGTAGCACAATGAACCCATGTCAAAGAAATATTTGTGCGCTCGTGTATTACGTCACGCATGACCAATAATTGCTAAAAGAGGCGCTCGTATCTCACGTAGAGATCTGTTTCCGAAGCATTATCATTCTTACAGACCAATGTCACCAACGACTTTAGGTAACTTAAAATAAATCAATGAAAGCATGAAAAACAATTTAATCTGTTTCACAGTATAATATTGTTTATCCAGTAGCAAGATTTATGCTTTGATTATTTTATTAGAAACTCTGTATGTCTATTTTAGCTGTGCGTTAAAACTTAAGAAGCGAAATATATTTTTGTATCCATGCATATTTTCGTTACGACAAAGTAAATATTTTTCCAACAAATATTTGTTAATTAATTAAATCTTCAATTAAAAACTTAATTTTTCTTTTATTATTTTAATTATGAGTTATAACACGTGGGTTGTTCAATAAGTCCTTAGAAATTCCAACAGATGGTGCTTATAGCCTCGAAAGTGATCTGTTTTTCGTTACGAACTTTCTCATATTCGTGATCATGACGCGTCTTTCGTACCTCAAAATTTCTTGTCATAAATTTCTGGCTGATGAGACCGTCTTAGCCTTTGTTGGAAAAGATTCATCAGAAGCAACCCATTGTTTTGATTTTTGCTTGGTTTCCAATGCATTATGATTAATGTAGGTCTCACGAACGACGACAACTCGATGCGGCAGCAATCCAATTTTCATATTTGCAGCAAATGACAACCAAATCAAAACTAACTAAAGAATTAAAATCAAATTTGTTTCGACTACTTCAACAGATGGCAGCACCCAATGGTAACTACAATTTACCTTAATGATGTCATCTGTCTTCTGATACAAATTCTTTGTAAACCACTCTCATATTCAAGTATTAAACAAAAGTCTAAAAAAACTTAATGAAAGTAGAGTCATTTCTTATTTTTAAGCAATTTTGAGGCCCTATTTTTTCCCCATGGTTTTTGAACCATTCGAATGTTCTCTTCACAATTTTGTTTCGCTCTTAGTTTAATGATAAAAGAATACATTCCAAGGAGTTTTGATGGTTTCATGATATGTCGTTCCTTTCGTTTCTTTAATTATTACTTCAATTTCGTAGTTAAAATGTAGCGTGGCATAAGACTTCAGGAAAGGATATGTTCCTTGTTTCGAATTTTATTCGAAATTTTCATTTTATTTAAGTCATCTTGTGATGTTGGGCTATTTGCGATTTTCTCTTCACTAACAATTTGAATTGCACACAATTGAAATTTCTTCACAACCAAAAATGAGACGTGATTAGGTAAATTAGTTGAAGATAGAAATTAAGTGAAGTGAATTAGATATAGTGATATATAAATGAAATAGAATTGAAAGGAAAATAGAGGATAACGTCAATCCGATAGTTATTAGTGAATTATATAGAAATATAATCAGTATTTGGGATTGAAATTATTCTTAATCTTGCTAAGATACGAAGCTACTGTTAGTGAGAATTGTAAAAATCTGAACTAGTGAAGCTAAGGACTTCATTTGTTATCATAATATAAGACTGGTTAGTTAAGTGGGATTCGAGAGATAACGACCTTATCTATATGATCCAGTGATAAATAAAGTATTTTATCTTGCTTCGATTTGAGTCCAGTACTCTTTGACTTTAAGTAGACTGAAAGATATCGGTTGAATTAAATAATCAAGAAATGGCATTCAATGTCATGCTCATGTAGAAATGTCATGTTCAAGTTAAATAAGAAATTACAAAAATAACTAATTTTGGAAGAAAACATTTTATTCCACTAAATTGCAATAGGAAATTTGTAATTTAGTTATTCATACACATCCAACAGGAAAATATAATAAAAATACCTTTTTTTCATGTTACAAATATTTTCAACGTCCCAAACATGGATAATTAATGTTTCCAAACGCAGTTGTTTACTTTTCTTAAAAGTTTAGAAAAAATTAAATAATTACAAAGGAGTACAGTTGTAAGCGTGACAATAATCATTGAGTTGAAAACAGAATTCAATGTCATTCTTTTCCATTGTTTTACCAACCAGCTTTAAAAAAAAGAAAAAATTCAGTGTTAGTTTTTGAAACGTTGTTTATACACATTGCCATTCAAGTAATAATTATGTTGAAGGAATATTTTGCTTACTTTTAAGCTTTGATAATTTATTTAAACTCTTTTTCTTTCTCTTGTTTGACCTTGAGAAACAAGGAATGAAATCAGATAAATCCCTTTCTCCTTATCATTTAAAATTATTAGTTAAGAAATATAATTTCATAAAATAATTTGTTTGAATAAAAATCGATTCAATATTTTTAAACTCCAGCTTATTAACAAATAAGTATAATTATTATTCTTGGCATTTACATTTGTAATTTTTCATTAAAGAGGCGAGGTAACATAATTATTGATTCTTTGACTAATAATTGCTGATCTCTTGAAATTTAGACAGAGACTCAATAGTATGGGATAAATGGGGTGGACTATAGAGACCTGCACGGATAGGATTGACTCGATTCTTACGGCTCTCCTCTTAATTACGATTACGATTCTTACGTAATCGATTACGATTACGATTCTTACGGCTCTCCTCTACCGGCCATTTTGATTTCGTGAACGTAATGTTAATCCTACAACATTTCTATTACGTCCTCAGATCTTCCCTATTTTATCTATTATATTTGAATGCAAAGAAGTGAATCCGAAAGAGCAAGAAATAATGAAAATTTCTGCGAAATTTATTTTTTTTCCCTCCGATTTCCAAAAATATTCTTACGTCTATTTTAATATATTGTTAGTGAGTTTTCTGATAGTTAAAAAAAAAAGAAAGAAAGAAAGAAACTTAAATGTAAAATCGGGGAGAAAATGTGATTCCTAAAGAACCTTCATTATTTTTGTTCATTCGGGCGTTCTTTTTCATATTTAAGAAGATGAAATGTTCCAGATTTGAGGACAAAAGTAAAAATTACATAGGATTAACATTACTTTTATGAAGTCAAGATGCCTGCTTGCTTTGAGTCCACTTTTAATTAAGTCTTTAAAAGAATAATTCAAACGGATAAATTTAAAAATATTATTACTGTTATATTGGAAGATTTGAATTAATTTACAATAAAAAAATTTTAATTTGTTAATCATTTTGTCATAAGAATTAGAGAAAATATAAGAAATACTTATTTTATTTCAACGAAATTTATAAAACAAATGTAATTTTGTTCGCCATATTTCTTTTTTATTTTTACGGAAAAAATTTTTTTTAATGAAAATAAGAAATGTTTTGCTTTTAAGTTTTGATACATAGGACATATTCTTAATTTTACCAATAAAATTTAAAGAAAATTCAAAATGTGATGGGTTGGAGTGGGCACTCATCAAAATGGACTAGCCCATTAGGTGGTAAATGTATCTAGTCTCAATTCAGACAAGGGTTCAAAAAAATCAGGCTTATGCTAATTTCCAGATGGCACATGATTAATATGCAGTAGCTTGAAAATTGCTTATGCTAGTTTTATGGTATATAAATTGTCATTTAAGAAGTTAGTTACCACGATTCATAAACGCATAGTATATAACCTTTTAAAAAAAATGATGAAAAGTACTATTTGGTTTATATCTGGTTCAATGTATACACATGAAGTTGTCTCTTATGCCAATTCTATGAGAAAATTCTAAATTTGCTTGATTATCATACATTGTAAGATATTTTAATTGAGACTTTCGTCATAATTTAGATAAAAAATTATCATTTAAAGTATATATAAACTTTTTTTTAAATATCCTAATGTTATACAAAATATTAAAAAGTTGTTATTATATTCCATTTCGAAACAATGGGAATACTTAATCAAAAAGGTGTCGTTTTTTTATGTTGCTTTAGCAAACGAGTATCAAATGACTTCAGTATATTAAAAAATTCCTCCCAAATTTCTTGTGATTTCGCTATTAGTTTACATTTCCATTCTTAACTACATATTCTGTTTATGAATACAGAATAATTATTATTACTGTTATTTTCCCGAGTTTGGCAAAATATTACTTCCCATTTGTATAAATACATAATTCATGAGAAATTTTGACATCCGTTAGACCTCGAAATTTCCACTATTATAAGAATTTTTTTCAAAAACATAATTGTTACTAGATTTTGTTACAGTTGATTGCGTGAGTTATGCGGGATGTGAAGCACTAAATTTTCAACAATTTTTATCCCAAAACGAACCACTCCACAATTCAAAATATTGATGTTTGTACTCCATATCCCTATATCAAAAGACGTAAAAGCGTTTTATACCCTAGCAACAGTAGTTTTCTTTTTGGCAATCCCACAGTTCTTGGAAAACTTCCCTCTTTTTCCACCCAACTCCCTAAATATGTGCTTCGGACTTCGCATAATTGCAGCTTCTAACACAAATTTTTATATATTCTCATTCCAACTTAAATAAAACACTTACACGATTTTCAAAATTAAACGAATTAAATATTTTTTGCCAAAAATAATAATAATATTCAAGAAATTGCTTAATTTCTAATCAAGATTATTTGATTGTATTACTCTGCTATATATGTAACTCAACAGAGAAAATTAGGTCTCTCATAAGATACGAACCCAAGAACGCAGTAACGTTTCCCCTGAAAAATTTTAATTATGAGATCATTGAAGATTAATCAATCGTTTTTTACACAGATCTTAAAAGTCAGAACTATACATAGAGAAACGATTTGAAAAACGATTATGTTTGAATGTTGAAATTAATATCTTATAATTAGTCTGTTTTCCATAATAATTATGATTAGTTTTCCTTTATAATTAATTTATTTACATATTAATTTTGAACAATATGCGAACAAATATGGATATGAGGCAACAGCTTTATCTCTATTTAATTATCTTAACGTTTATCCTTATATTCAATAATGCATCACAAAATACGACAGAATAATTATAAAAACGGAGTAGTTTTTCAAGAAAATAACAAATGGTTTCGTTGCATCATGTATGATGAAACATTTCATATTTTAAAATTATTAATTTTTTTTAATTCTTAATGAATTAAATAATAACAGTTTTATTCCAAAAATATTCTCAATGTTTTGTTGTTCCTTCGTTCAGTTCAACTGCTGTGGAGTATTTGGCCCGCAAGATTATGAAGGTAGCAACTGGATGACACAAGACCTCGGCAAAGGAGACATAGTAGCGAAAACCTGCTGCATCCTTTCCAACACGGATCACCTGGATCCTAAACCTGTGAACAGTTCATGGTGTCAATCAGACAAAGTCGCCGAACACAGTGTGTTCCGACATGAGGAGGTAATTTTTATGGGTTTTATTTCATTCTAATGATTTCACTCCCCCCAAACTTGACAAACATAACTCAGCCTTTTAGCTCACTTGAATTTTACCTTTAGAAATTACCGCGTTATGTAGGACGTAGATGGGGGAAATTCCAACTTGATCTCCCCTTCGATAAATTCAATGTGTCGTCAATTTTTTGCAAAGATGTAGCACGAATAGAAGAAATGGGAGGAATGCAAAATAAATAATACCAAAAATTTTTGGCACCATTTCTCCCACAAGAATGTCCAGAAAATTCTAAAGTTTAAGTGAGAACGAAAACCTACTCAAGTTTAGTTATTATTAACGTCACACTAGAAGCAACACGAGGGCTATTGGCGACGGACCTCGTAATTTTGAACCACGGTCAAGTGACGAGGACGACATCTGAGCTGCCCCCCTCTCCTAACAACCACACCACGCCAACAGGACTTTGGGCTCCGAACAGATTTAACGTGCATCAGCCCCGGCTACACGGCGGATCTTTGGCGGCCAAGGATCGAACCCGCAACTGAAAGAAAACCGCCGACCGCGAGTCACTAGGCTACCGCGGCCTCTGAAAACCTACTCAAAACCTATTACCTTTGAAAAACCTACTTAATCTATTTTTTTTTCAGGTAATTTTTACTCTAGTTTTAAGCATAATTCAAAATTAGACGACAACCAGAAAGTTATAAATAATTAAACAAAATTAAAATTTACCAATCATTTTTTTTTTTATTGACTTAAAATGTTATTCCTTTTTTTATATATTTTTGATGCTTAATTAGTATTTAAATAACCATTTCCGAATTTTTTTTGCTGATACTTGATATACTTCTATAGTATTATCTTGAAACGAAATAAAACTTGCATAAGATTTTTTTTTTTTT
>BMAW01061061.1:12647-175793 GCA_019974015.1 Nephila pilipes
AATAAGTAATTTGTATTAATTTTTAATTATGACAAGATCAAGGTTACAAAACAATTTATATAAAAATATTTATAGCTATCTTGCAATTTGTGCTCCAAACAAAAGTTATGAAATATTTCAAAAAAAATTATAATTACCTTCAATTCTGCACATTATTCCTTATTTTAATTTTAAAATATTGATATATATTAAGAACAACTTCATCTGTTCTTGAAAATAAATAAACACTGTTTTTGGTCAGATATATTTTATTTAGTTATAAAATACAGAAAATAACATGAAAAGAATATACAGTAAATTTATATGAAATGCCACATCAGACATGATTTATACGATAATCAAAAAGTGAAAATATGAACACAGGAATTTTGAGCGCTCCCATAAATATGAATATAAAGAAGAATACACACTTGATGATGCATTTGGGCTTTTTATTATTTACAAAGCAGAAAATTTTTAAAGATATATGTATACTGGCTGCGCAAATTCATAACTGCACATTAAATAACTATTATTTTTCATAAGGCACAGCACAATAATATATTTATTATATATAGGAAAATATAAAAACATGGATAGATATATTTAAGTTGCAATCAGAAATATTTTCTTTTCATTTCAAAATTACATATTTATTAACATTTGATGGTGAAAAATCGATATTTCTCATTTTTATTCCAAAAATATTAGGACACATTTATGCTGATGGGATTTTTTTTGAAAAAATAGAAGTTTTAAAGCAAAGACAATTCGTCAAATTTGTAGTTATTATTCTAGGAACTTTGAAGGGAAAAAATAAATGCAAAATATATCAGTCTATGATTAACTTAGCATTTTAAATCAGTCTTTAACAAGACTAACATAAACAATAAAGTATATAAATTTTAAATTGTTTTTAATGTGATATAATTAATTACACAGATATATATTACATATACCATTAAAGCACTTATACCACAGTGCCAACTCAATTTTTTATACACCATAAGTTAAGATAGAAATTTTCAGTCTTGTATATTATCCAGAAGAGAATGAAATACATGAAATGTACATTAAACTGTGGAAATGTAACTAAGTATAATACAACAAAAATACATATTACATATGCACACAAAAACCTCAACATCAAAAAGAAAAGAAAATCAAAATGTGCTCATTGAAATATATGTACTACATCCAATTAAAAGTTGATTAGTACAGCATGATTTTAAATAATGAAATGCAAGATAATTTTTTCAGTTGTGTTTTAAAAATTCCAATCATTATTTAAAAATGATTCTATTATCCAATTATTGCAATTATGAAATCATTTTGAATTTCAATTTTTTAAAGATTTAAAAACATTTTTTTCAATGGTAGACAAGTAAATCAATGTAAATTTTGATCTTGTTTCATTCAAAGAATGGAAAAATTCTAGTGGAAATATACTTTATATTGAAGAAGCTGCAATGTCAGTTTTGAGAGAATTCAGCACAAAATTAATAATCTCTACCAGATATTGCACAGCACAGAACAAGAGAGAATACAAAGCCAAAAATCTACAACAAAAAAATTATAATCAGTACTATAAAATATCAGTTCTACAGATAAATAAAAAATTTGAGTGGATATATGATCAGAAATATAACCCATTTTAATGATAAAATTTATTTGCCCTTTTCAATTATATAAGTACCTAGAAAATATATTGAACTATATGAAAATTTGATTTATTTTTAAAGCTCTATTCATTAATGTTCAAAATAAAATTATTACATATATTGTTTATTTTGAAAATTGTGCAAGTCCCTTTTAAGAGAATTAAAAGTTTAGAATACTAGTCTATTCAAAAATATAAATTATATCAGGTTGGGCAGTATTTCTACTAATTTATTAATATGAAATTTGATTATATAAATGTCTCTTAGAAAACTTAACTAAAATAATATATATTTACAGCCCATAAATGGACTTGCATCATTTTCTTACTTAGTCAATTGTAAAAATCATTTAATTTCGATTATGAAAAATTGAATAATTAAATTATATTTCATATTAAATCTAAATTTAATAATAAAGAATAAAACTAGGAGTGCATTTTTATTTTGAATGATAATTATATATGTATATATTGTTAAGCTTAACATATGATATTGCTATAATTTATTTTTGCTTTTTATGTGGCTGTATTATGAAATATTTATGATACACAGGAGGTATATAAGATAATAACTGTTCCAGGATCTTTATATTTTACATATGTAATAGGTTTGGAATTGTTATACAATTTTGGCAGTCTACCCTGACATGTAGGTGATAAATTTAATGTCTTAAATTATGTGTACTCCATCAACGTTTTTTATAAAATATTATTTGGTACTTTTTCAAACCTTCATGCAGCCAAGTTAACCTTTTCTTGGATATTTTCCCCCCTTATCCGCCTTTGAAATGTGTTTTGTAGATTAGTCTTGAAACAAAATTCCTTTATTTGATTTCTTATCAAATAATTCTTTTTTTATATTGTTGTATACATAAAATTCCTGTGGGTGTGTACAAGAAACTTTTTTTTTATAATGCCATATCTAAAATACCAAAATCTCCATTGTTTGGAAGGTATTTTAAAACTACAGGGGGGGGGGCGCGCATGTCTTAAAATTACAACATTGAATTTGTACAGCAGCTTAATCCCATTGAAAATATTTAGAAAAACAAATTTATACTAAATATTCAGATTAAAAAAATGATTTATTTTATGAAATGCAACTTATAATCTCAAAATAAATTGATTTTTATATTAACTTAATATCGGGTTTTAGAAGCTCAATATTTTAAACACCAAAAAATTTTTCAGTCATTTAACAATCACAAAACTACATTTATCAAAATTATCAGCATATTATAACATATATATATATAAAAAAAATTAAGAATTATTTTTTTACTTCTTAATTTTACATATATTCAATTATTGAATTTAATAAATTCATTACTGTACTTTAATTTATGGTTTTGATTTCTAATTATTAATGGTACTAATGCAATTTTTAATGATTGTAACTAACATTAATTCTACATGTAACACAACTAGTTTCAAAAAGGCAAAATTCTATTTTCCTCACATCTAATATTAATTTGGTTTCAGTAATCCAATTTAATTACAGATCTCATCATAGTAGTCAGTAAAAATGTCAGTGAAAAATTTAACTGTACAAGACACTATTTCATAAAGCAAGTTTTGGCATGCATTTGAACAAAAACAATATGAAATTGTATTGGTCAATAAATTCTATAACAAAAATAATCACAAAATCAGTATACTACATTAATAATGTTTAGCAATAGTTAAGTAACAAGAAATGTATTTTTGCAATATATATATATATATTTAAAAAACAGTTGAATTACACAAATACATATTATTGTTAAGGAGATAGATACATTATGTAATTATTCAAATTGATTTTCCAATTTTTTTTAATAAAAAACAATGGTAGAGATAAAATTTTCAAAAACTCTACAAACTTTATGGATAACTGAATCCTTCAAGAGAAAAAGAAATACAAAAAGGTAAATATTTTTTTCCCATAATAGGTAGATTTTAATTATGTAGTATATAAATTTATATGAAGACTTTGCAGGATGTATTTAATATGTATTAGCAGTGGTGTCACTAATGAGAGTAGAGAACACTTAGAGTCACCATTCAGAGGAGTGACAAATGCTCATCAGTGATTCTGCGTTATAATAATATACATATCAAAAAAATCTGCCCACATAATTAATTGCAATCATACGTACATTTATTAAAAAAAAAAAAAAAACCAGTTAATTTAGTTAAATATATTATTCCGTTCAATACAAAAATATGACCTAGCTACTTAAAACCTTAGCATATATATTTTTAACTTAGCATTTTATAAATATTTTAAGGACTGCCTTTTAAAAGAATTATTGAAATATTATATTTGCAACTTTTTTTAGAGCAACAGCATGCCTCTTTTTAACAAACTGTGTTTCCCCTAGAGTAATGAATAAATTGTGTATTCCTGAGTTACACATACTAACTACGAGAAAAAGATATTTTAGATTTAAAAGAAAAAGAAAAAAAAATCTTAAATGAATTTAAAAATATTGCATGGATATTAGGGATGCAATATATGCTTTAAATGTGCTTATTTTTATTCCCCATGTTTCAAACGAATTTTACGTATCTTCCCTCACATCTAAATTATTTAAACTGTGTTCAGAAAAATAAATAAACATTTTATACTAATGCAGAATCAAGTAAGGGGTTTTCAAATAGATCTTAGGTTTTTTTTTCCCTCCCCCCCATTTGAAGCTATCTATTCACATTAACAGAATTATAGTTTACCTTAATGTTGTTTTCGTTAGAAGTTAATACTTGTTACTTTTCCCTGGTTCCTTTATTTTTTAGAAAAAGAATGTTTTTTTACACTTAATAATACATTTTTTTTTTTTTTTTTTTGAAAAATAAAATTGTAACATATAGTTTAACCAACAAAAAATTAAAGTTAGTTAAGATTCTGTACCATCTTATTCCAAATGACAAATATAGGAAAAGTATGAAAACTTTTAGGTACAACATTGAAAGACACCAATCTTAGCGATATCATTAGGGATATTTGTTTTGGCTATACAAAACATATCTCACTACAGTCATAAACTACATGTTTCATTGAATATAAATACAATTTCAATTATTCTAAATTAAATAAAAGAATTTCATGAAAATTGACAAGTGCAACACACTTGGTTCATTTATCTAAAGAATATAAGCTAACTGGCACCTTTAATGCAACCAATTTATTGCAAGCAATGGTAGAATTTAGAATTTATGTTTTTGACCAACTTATGCCAAAACTGCTATATACTTCTGTACATCAAAACCAACAAAAATTTAAAAAAATACGGCCAGAAATTTACATTTTATAAAATATAACACAAAAATCTCCACATCAGTTTTTCTTAAATATGGCACATTGTTGAACAATACAAGAGAATATAAATAAATGTGAACTATGAAAAAGTAAAGTAAATGCGAGTTCTACAATATTAAAAATGCATAAACCAAAGCTATTTTAAAATTTATTGGCAGGAATAAGGTGTACAATACTCTAAATAAAGTTATGTGCTTTTCAAGGGACAGTATAAAACTACTTAAATAAACAACATATTATCAGCTATATTAATTTAAAAAAATATTTTGATTAGCAAGATACCTTAGATCAAACACATAACAGCTATAATTTATATATATATATACACACATACATATAATATAGAGTAATATTATATCAATAAATATTTAATTAAAAAGCAAAATGTGATGATCATAATTTAGTTAAATTAACAGTACTACACACAATACAGCTAATAGAAGTAAAATAATACTCAAAAAATAATTATATATAAATCATTATTGTAATCAAAAGAAAATATGATGAAAAAATTAAATTTTTTAAAAAAAACTAAAAATTATATGAGAAGCTACAAATATGGACGCTTAACACATATGATAATTAAGTGAAAATCATATAGTTAACAAAAATGAAAAATTGGGGGAAAGGAAAATAATTAAAATGTTGTCACAGGATATATACATATATATCAAAATTTTCTAAAATTAACATAGTAAATAATGTAATCTGGGGAACATATTGATGTCCCTTGAGATTTTTTTTTTTTAAAGAAGATATAAACAAAGTAATTTCTCACCTGAATGACAGCAATGCTTATTCCAGCGACAATTATAGTGAAAAGATGCTTTTCAATTTTTTCAGTGATTTTACTCAAACAACCCTGAAACAGAAAATAAAACAAAATTATAATTTACAATTTTAAAAAAATGCATATGCATAAAAATTAATGATACAATTACACACTGGATTCATAAAATAAACTATGTATAGAATACATTTTATGCTTGTTTTTCATAGAGACTGATTGAAAACTGAAGTCATCAAAAAAAATTATTCCCATTCACAAATCAGTTTATTTTATGAACAGAATAAAACTTTACCAAAAGCATCATTACTATAGGGTTCTCTAGAACTAACTATAAAATAATTAAATTCCTTTAATTATTTTAAAATTTTTGCTTAATAATATAACAAAACATTCATCAAAATTAAAAAAGAGCACATGTGCAACATTTCCATTTACAAAACATATTGTTAAAAACTTTTCACACAGTATCATTTCTAGATTTTCAAGTTAAATAGATTATCTATTTTACATAAAATTTTAATTTCACCATGAATATCTGCCTTTATATTTAAATTAAAAATGAATCTTATATTCAATTATTAATCATTATTTACATGTACAGTATATATTGATAGTTTACGTGTACAGAGAACTAATTTACATCAATAGAATGTTTGTTTTTTTTATAATTCTATAGTTTTTAGAAACAATATTTATTTTATGTTCTTTATTTAATTATCATTCCTCTGAGGATTATATTTATTCAATTCTCATAATGACTGTAGTAAATTATTTGAAATCTAATAATTTACATGTAATCTTATAAAACTGTTTACAAGAAACTTAAATGAAGTGTTCATAAAAAAAATATGTATTATTATACACAAAAATATACATCCCTTTATTTTACAAGTATTCATCATACATATACAGGATTTAATTTCAATAGAATTAAACTTGTTAAAAATTTGATGTTCTGAATATATATATATATAGCAATGTTACTTGACAAGGAATACATCTTTGAAAATATTATAAAATTTATTTAAAAGAATATCTACATTATTAATACACTGAACGGTAAATTTCTGATCAACATCTTTCATTTTATTGATTAATATAAAAAATTCTGGACATAAGAAACTGGGTAGTAATAATTTGACTCTACACTTACCTCAGAATAGAGACTATTCGTGAACGTATTAGCTGCAACAATATTAGTAGCTGCCTCACAACCAACAGAGTCATCAGTTTTACAGCAAGAAGGTGGAACCTTATAAGATATACTGAGAACACTCAATATTCCCGATTCTTTATTCTTGTTGTTAAAACTAGAATTTTCCCAATCACTGATTCCAGTAGCACCACAACATGCCAACTAGAAATAAATTAAAGAATTACTACTGTGAATAAAAAATAAACAAAGATCTGAATTAAATTTACTTTTTAAAAAATAAAGAAAATAGCATGTAGACTTCTCAACGTCTTCCTCTTAGTTAAAGAAGTAATAAAACTAAAAATCACAGCAACTAGTTCTTAACACAAAAATACAATAATATCAACATTAGAAATTGAGATTAATTAGATTTTCAATGCATAAAGTTTAATATATGCAAGCTACATGAATAATATTTATGCCAATGTAATATTGTTATTTTTGAAAGCAGAATTTAACTACACAATTGTTTATAAAAGTAATTAAAATCTATGATTTTAAACCATTTTATTTTAAAAAAAAAAAAAACTTTTGAGTCAGAGTCTAACAATACACAGAAAAAGAATAAAAGATACTTCAATATCTCTCAAACACATCTTTCACAAATAAAAATAATTTTTAAATTATAAATCATTTAAATTTGAATGTCATATCCAAAACAATGTTAATATTTTGTTAACAATATATAAATGATTGTATTTTTTTTTTTTTCATCCCCAAGTGTTTTTAAAAAAACATGCACCTTCATTGCATTATATGCAAAGAGAAACTTTTGATTTGCATAAATAGCAAATTATAATTAAAAGGAAACCAATGAAAAAATTAAGAGTTAAATTATGAACCTCTTTCACAAAGCTTTCCCACTCATCTTAAAATACAATGAAATTTTAATTTATTAATTGTACATGATTTTAATTTTAAAAAATACAGCAGTCACTTTTTTTTAAATTATACTAATCCATCTGCCTAATACAGAAGCTGGGGAGCATGAAAACATATTGTGGACAAAAATCTAATACCTATATAAAGAATATTCTTTATATTATTTCTTTGAACGATTAGAACACTCAAAATAAATAATCAATTAAACAATTGTTCCATTTATGTAGTATTCGTTTATTTAGCTTTTTGTTCCTAATTTATATTCCTAAAAATTAAAAAGATTACAAGGAATATATTTACTTTACTACATTTTTCCATTTACAAAAAGCTAATAGAATATCTGTTTTTAAAAAATGCAATTAATCTTTTAGGACAATTACATCCAAAACAGATTGAGATAATTTAAATTCTTTATCTTATATAATTTTTTTAATATGACAGTTTGTATCTCTCAAAAAGCAATTCAATTTAACATTGCCCATTCTAACACACTATTCAACACATAATGTGTTGAGAAAAAAATAAAATAAATTACATTTTTTATATTTTAAAATTATCAATTTTCTATAAACGATTTATATAAAACCAAATAATATAAAATTTATATAAAAAAAAAAAATTAATGCTATATTTGGTATGGATGAAGTTTTAAAAATAATATTACAAATATAAAAAAATAATTAAGGATATATAAGAATGAATAAGATTTTTAATATATAAATTCATAGTACATTTGAATATGCAAAACAAATATATTTGATGAAAAAGTATTAGCAGACAGGTTTTAAAAATAACCATTCTTCAATACAATTTTGATAGAATGCATTTTTTAGAATTATATTGCACAGTTAACTAGATTACTACAAATAAGATTTATAAATACAGTATTAAACATTCCAAAATATTTGGATAGCAAATGTTAAAATATCTTTTGTAAATTATTTTTAAAAAAAGCCTTTTTCAAATGTTTTAAACTGATACATTAAATTGTCTTTCACAAATATTAAAGAATAGAAACCAAGTACACAATATCTTTTCAAGTGGAAAAATGTTACAATAATAGCATCATATTTTGACATTTTATGATAAATATAAGAATTTCAAAAAGGATAACTCATGGTTTGATTTTTACAACTACAGAGCTGTTGCCTAATTAAACTGATCATAAACCTGACTTTAATTTTAAAACTTAACCATGGGGAAAAAAAAAAAAAAAAAGTAAATAAGTATCTCTAGTTTTGTGAAAACCTTTTTATAAAGATCTAAATAAGTATACATTGTACTTTCAAAAAAATAAAACTAATATTTTAAAATACTACATTATTAAGAAACCGTAATATTTATGTAGCTTTAAAATAATGTTTTTACTTTTTGTTGCATGGCATCAACAGCCAAGGTGACGGCATCCTGTACACTGTATTCATTTTTCACCATATTTGTCACTGTCTTAGTCAAAGCTGTTTTGACCTATAAGAAAAATTTCATAAATATGATACTGCACTATTAAATAAAATTACATTTTTACCTCTTTCTTTCAAGACACATTACAACTAGATTTATCTCAATAGATTTACACAAAGAAAAATGATCTCTAAATTAACTACTTGAAATAACATATATGAATTTCTCGTTTGTCCCATTTCTATATAATATATTCTAACTATAAAAAATATCATGAATGTTTCAACAGCTCTCTTTTTGTTTTTATTCAGTGAATAAATAAATCATTTGAAAGTATACATAACATGTATTTTTGAAAACTTTACAATCGGCCTTTTCCAAATAAATTAATAAAACATAACAATGTATTACAATTAAGAAAAATATAATTTTTTGTATGTTTCTTTTTTAGTCAATTTAAATTTCACTAATTTTTCATTTACCTGAACTATAAATTACTTCAAAACTATTAATTTCATTCACAATTATTGAGTTATTATTAGTCATTCTTATATACATAGTTACTGAATGAACAATTTTCAAAAGTTCGTTTGTAAAGACAGTAAACTAGCATTGAAATATTTCAGAAAAAAATCAAATTGAATGAATCAAAAATTTATAATTTATTTGTTGTTTTAGAAATTGTTTGATAAATTAAAGCATATATGAACAAAAGTATATAAAAGTATTATAAATATATAGGGAACAAAAATTTCCTACTTTTATTTAAAAATATATAACTTCAATTTCAACAAATTAGCACAATATTAAGTATAAATAAATTACACCTACTTCATCTTTATGAGAATATCCATAGACTGCTCCAGCAATTTCTGCAGCAAATATCAGAATAACAAATGTTGAGAACTGAAAGTCATAGGAAAAGTAAAAATAAGCATAAAATCAAGATATATTAACTATACAATTCATAAATTTAAAAAAGCATAAGTTAACATTTTTTTAAAAAAATTTCTTTTTACTATTTAGAATTTTACGAATAACATAATGATATATTGCACGTATAACACGATCATTGAATATAAAATAACAAATTATACATTTACTGCAAAGGTAGTCCTAGATTAAAAGTCTACAAAGATTTAGATTAGTTACCTAAGAATCTAAATCATAATGCAAGAAATAATTCTGATTCCATTTAATTTGAATCAATTATACCTGCAATTTCTCACAATCCTTTTGCGCTTACCACTGTGTTGAATGAAAAGTTGTGAACATGTAAACCAATAGAAGTGAATTCAAGTCCTTCTACCACAGCTATAAAAAGATACACTTCAGGACTAGTAACAAGGATTGCTGAAGAAGTTTGCCTATTTCTCTTTATCACTTTAGTCTCGTTTCAGCCTTTCTACAGTCGCCCCCTCCCTTTTTCCTATCTTGTTTTAGTTGTTCGAAGTCATCAACTGATATTTTCCTTTTCTTTGATTGAAGTTTTTTAAAAATGTTTTAATGAAAATTTTACTTCTTAAAACATGTGATAATTGATTTTTGAGCCATCTAACATAACACAGATCAATTCACCAGACAGCTTGATGAAGTGACTTAACATTTAATGGTCTTATAATTAAGGCTACAAAATTGTTGATATGTTAGATTATAATACAGTTAAGTGAAAAACTAATAAAATTTATATGATTTAAAATACATCGGTCATATACTTTTCTATACATGAATATAGCTTGACACAGATATATTCAGAGTTTAAAAATGAATCTTTAGGTACATAGAAATTTCCTTTTTTCATCCTTTTTATTTATCTAAAATTAATTCTTTAAAGGAGTAAAGGCTAAAGAAAAGTAAGCATTTCAATCAAAAGAAAAGATAAAATATCAAATTAATGAACTTTGTAATAGAATTAAGGTAAAAAAATTTTAATGCAAAATAATAAATACAGAATACATTTTTAATAAGCTTTATAATATAATAAATATAGCACAATACATAATAAGTATACTCACTGTGCCCAACATGCAGGAGCTTTCCTGCATAGCACCACAACATCCAAGGAAACCAACTAAAGTCATTAAAGATCCAGCTGCCATCAAAATGTATATGGAAACAAAGAACTTGTCATTGTGATCAGATACTAAATATGCAGCAGTATCAACGTACATCCATATCGACAGAGAGAGCAATGCAACACCAGCAAGCTATAAAAAAGAAAAAATTAATTTAACAATTTTGTGACAATATGTTTGACAGGAGGAACGTGACATATTATTTGTAACAATTATGTGTCATAAGTGATATACAGCTGTAAATTGATTTTAAAATCAGCATAAATATGTTCCATACAATCAACAGAGTTGAAATAAAGTTTTCAGTAAAGTAAGCAAGTTTAAGTAAAGAATGTCATTGTCAGGGTTTTAAAATGTATAGTTAGTCTTATAGTTCTACAATAAGAATAAAAATTTATATTTTACACACAAATCAAGTTTTAAAGATATCGTAAGCAAAAATGGAGGTTGTGAAGAAAATATATGCTTTATTTTAACATGCTACTTTTTCATTATTGTAAATGGGCTAAAATAGGATCAACTATCAATAGCATCTATTCCAGTTAAAATGAAACTTAAAAAGAAATCCCTTGAAAATGAAAATAAGTTTCCTGTCTTGTGTATAAATTAAAAAATATATAATAAATTCAGGTACTTTTCCTTTTAACCAGCACATGCGATAAAGTCGAAAAAAATTATACAACCAGTGTCAAATGGAATATGCGATTACAGTGTGTTGTCGCCAATAAATTCTGCTAGGCAAAATTTGTGCCAGCGAAATAGAAAAGTACTTAAATTTACAATCTGATAAAGATAATTAATTTGCATATTGTATTTTATATAAAAAACTTGTGTGTTGTTTTCGTAAGTCAGAAATATTCTGATTTAGGTCTTAATCATTTTTTAACATAAAATTCATTACCCAAAGTTATCTAAATTACGGTTAAGAAGGAAAAAAAAAATAGTTTTCGTAACAAATGAAATTAGTTAATCCAGTGTTAATACTACACTTTCCTGAAAAGCCCTAATTTATTACGTTTTAACAATACATAATAGATCATGACAAGTTCAAAAGAAAAATTACTCCAATTTTTTCTTTAAAAATTAGCATGCATCACATTTTCAAATATTTGAGCCATTCTCAATTTGCAGAATTTTATGCCTTTTTAATGTTTCTTTTAAATAACCACCAAACAAGTAAAATTAATACTATATATATATATATATATATATACGCACATACCTTAGCTATACAATAATCGATACTTTTAATATACTTAACCATATAACAGAATTTCTCACTTCATAAACAATATACATAATATACAATAAAACACTTTACTTAATATTATTCTAAAATAATTATAGTTACTAATATTTATTTCATTAAAAATAAATTATAATGCAAAAAAAACTTACTGTCTCTAAAACTAGAAACAAAATAATGGCAGCAAGTTGTCCATTGTCATATGTATTACGATATTTAGTCAAAGATGAATAATCAGCTTTAAAAAGATTCATATTTATGATATTAAAATACTACATATCATTCATGCTTTAAAAGGGTATCTATATCAAGTCTACAGAATAAAATCCTCACGACAAACAGAAGAACCACATTCGATTATTACTAACATATGATATAAATCCTTTTACATATTCACTTATTAAGGAAACAAGATTTTCAATTGATTCATCCTTCGTCTACATTACTGAATGCCACTACTCTGGTTACTGCCAAGTATCTTATCTGATTTCTTACATTTGTTCGACTCATGTAGAAAAGCGATCATGCGAAGCAAACAATGTTTACAAACAATCATAGAGTGATACGAGTTGTTTTTCTCCTGCTCCACTGAAAGTCAGCTTGATTCAGCCGCTTTATAAAGCACCATAAACTACAGCGTTTGCGCTACAACAATTATTCTACGGATGAACCTGTCATTTTGGTTGCGTTTTTGCTGGATGTAAATTCGATTAAATGCTAAATTAATTCGATCCTTGTCTTTTTCCCCAATACAACTGATGTACAATGTGATAAAATAAATAAGTCAACGATGTTCTTTATTTTAATCATTATTTTGTATTACAAAAGAACTTAATAATTAATTCAGTAATTTTTCCACAACAGAAATATTCCAAAAACAGCATTAACTTTTTAAATAATATTAATTACAAACATGTTTTTGGAATATCCCTTAAAAAGTTATTTAAAAAACTTTTCTTTTTTTGAAACAATGGAATTTAAATAATCTGATATAAAAAAAAATTATATTTATTTTTAACTGCAATAAATAGCGAAAAGGAAATAGACTTACAATCGAAAATTTTACGATTGTCCTACTTTTGTGAATTCAATTATTCGATCCCCCCGCCCCCAAATAAAAAAGATGACAAAATAAAGATTTTTTTTTATTCTTTTTCTGGTGTTTTCCCCCTAATTCATAAATAACAAAACGTTTGAAGCAAAAACTGTCTACTTTTTTTTTAATTTAAAAAATATTCATTTTTCAAATATTACAATAAAAATTACAAGACATTATACAACAAGGAAAAAATTAATGATTATTCCTAATCCAAGGACTCTAAAAACTGTTGAGTAAATTTCAATTTTACAAGAAACGATAAAATTTAGTTTTTGAAAAATTCGCAATGCTATGAGTGTAAATCAAAACACTATATAATCAGTAAATTATACACATAACGATTAATAATTTATAATTTAATTTACAATAAACTATATATCTTTTTGAATATTTTTTAATAATTTGAATAGAAGCAAAATTTATAAAAATACATTAATTTTAATGAATCTTCTTTTTATTTTAATCAAATACATTGTACTGAAAATTTCCTTATAAAAAGTATAAATGCGTTCCGTTGTTTTGGATTTCAGACAATATATCTAAGTCGACAATTCTGATAATTTATTTTAAAAAAAGGAAAGAAAAACTCAGACAACTACAGTTTTCTAAAACTAACTTTAAATTTTTTAACAGCCCGCCCGTTCTCCCATTTCATTACGTTTTGAAAATCGGGTAGAACAGCAAAAATGTTTAAAGCTGTTCGTTAGGTTTTTATTTTTATAAATAAAAAGGTCGTTTATATAAGGTTTATTTTTATATAAAAGGTTTATTTTTATAAATTTTAAAGGTCGAGAATATTTAATTAGATACTTAAAACCTTCAGCTTTTTGAACCAAATGTGTAAAAAGAAAGGAAGATATTTTATGCAACGTTTTAACATTTGAGAATTTTAGTTGATATCTCAAGTGAAATCGTTATTTCCATTATATGCTTCGTATTTTTGGTAATAAGAAAAATTATGGAGCATTCTTAGAATATATTAGTATTAAATAACATTTTGGAACTAGTCATAAGCTTAAGTAATAGATATTACAAATTATTCGTACTTTAGAGAAATGACAGCCAGAAAAAACGAAGTAAATTGCTTGACTATTTCAATCATGATTGTATCTTTTTCACAGATGCATACACATATTATACATCAGCGCTAATTTAAATCATCGTTTAACAAAACAAATAAACACAAGCATTCTCATTTTTGAATATTTCTTTTCCCACATTTTCTCAGTCAATAATTTATAGCAAAAATCATGTATGTTCTCCAAATCGTGATAAGAACCGCATGCGAATTTTACAAACAGACATAAAAATATTTTACAGAAAGCTTTTTCCTAATTTATTCCCACGAACATGCTTACCAAAACAGTTTTTGATGAATTTTTCAAAATATTATTTTATTCCATTTCTCATATATATAAAAAAAAATTAATTTTTCAATTTGTTTATTAAAAAAAGATTAGATAGTAAAAAAGTTTTTTTTTTATACTCCAAGAAAAAATAAACAAAATAATCAGAACATTATTTCTTGTTTAACTTCACGAATCTGAAAACATTCCAATAAAAACATGACAAATGAATTGTTCAACTTACTTATACAAAAAAAAAAAAAGGGGGGAAATTTTTTTTTTTTCTTCACTTCATTTTCAGGAATGGCTTTTTCTCACGAAAAAAAAAAAACACTTTTATTGTCAGTCGCTTAGCTTATCCATATTTCACTTCCGCTCCTGTTTACTGGGCTTCGGGGTGGAACAAAATTGGCCTTTCAATCGATATTTGATGATATTATTCCCTCGAGAACCCACGTCAGCCACGCAAAAGTCATTTTCATCAGGTGTTGGTCCAATAGAGTGAAGGACATCTCTGCCAACGAGTTCCCGGCAAGTAATAAAAGTAACGCAGTAAAAACAGCTATCCTACTGATAGTAATGGCAAGGAAGAAAAAATAAAGGAAGCTTTTTGAATGATTAATATGGTCTTCAATCACTGACAAAAAAGAAAGCTATTTGTGTACATATAGGAGATACAAAAAAAAGGGGGGGAAGCTTTATTATTGTTTGAAAAAATTCAAATTAAGTAATGGTGTGTTTTTTCCTTCAGGGTTTAGTGACCTCTCGCAATGTATGCGAACAACTTATATCCCCCCCCCCATTTTATGGGGAAAATATCTTTTATTTTGCAAATGCTACAAGTCTTACAAATATAAAGTGCAACAAATTGAATATGATAAATATATTTAAAATTTGCTGCAAGTACACATTAACTGTAATTTTATAAAGGACAATAAATTTCATAAAAAATAATAGATTCTGTGTGTTAGAAGAGGTTGTTTGCTCAATAATGTGATATTTTTTTTAAATCAATAATCAATTTAAACAAAAGTTTAATTTATAACCCAACTGTGCCGAAAAATAATTAATTAATTACACTGTTATTTCGACACATGGTTCAAAAAAATTATTATCGTGCAACAAACAATTTACTAAATTTTATATTTTTGTATGCGAAAAAAATCTAAACTATCCTTTTATCAGAATCTAATGCCTTTAAATTTGTCTTACAAATAAAAAAAATTACTAAATTTACTAAAAAATATATTTATTTATTAGAATTTTGTCAAATAAAAAATATTCCATTATATAACACTACGTAAAAATGTTTCGATAAGTCGGTAATTTTCTGAAATAGTAAAGAATTGAAATCACTTGGCCAACGAAAAGAAACACATATTTATGCTTCGAATGCTACAAAAATATCCTTAGAATCGCTCAAGTGTAAATATTATCAGAATTTTAAGAACATAAATGTCCTTCTTTATGTAACTACTATTACTACCCCCGCACATTTTATAAAAAAGATATTGTATTTTTGTTTTTAAAAAATCAGGTGATTGATTAGAAAGGATGATCTGTGCAAGAAAACAACTTCGAAACAATTTTTTTCAGTTTTTATCGAAATGTGTTTAATTCATCAAACTTTATTCATAAACTAAAACAGTATTTTTATAAGGAAAAAATTCATATTTAAAAACAGAAATAAAATGTTCCCGCATTTACTTCATTTAATAACACAAGAGCTCACTAATATTTTACACCACCAAATTGTTTCTCAAGCAATGCAACTGTGTTTTCAGTTTCATGACACAAAACGTCGCATATATTTCATTTTCACAATCGTAGATCTTAAAAATTAAAGCAAGAGGAAATCTTTAGTACAAATATATATCACGAAAAATAATGTTGCGGTCAAATTTTCAAAAAAAGATTGATAAACAAAACATCTGAAATAGTTCATCTTTAAATATCACTTTTCCTTTGAGCATCGAGTTATTTTAGCAAGGGAAGAAAATACTGTCAATTTTGACGTGAGAAAGGTAGTATATTGTGCCATCCTTTTTCTTAATCGTTACAAGAAACCAGGCAAATCCAAAAATATCACAGCCGAAAAAGAGTTGACCTAAAATCAAAAGCAAAGCAAAATCGATAAAATGTCTCAGAAAGGCAACGGCTGTCTTAATAAACACAACTGAACAAAGTAGGTCGAAGCTGATTTGTTTCCAGCCTCGGAAGAAAGGGGTTTAAAAAAGGATTCTTTTTTTAAACTTTAAAATTCTCTTCACGACGGGATAGAAAAAATAAAAAAGTCATTTCTTTTTCCACAAGCAATTGCACACGCTAACTTTTCTACTCAAATTGGCAATCTTTCAGTAAATTTGAAATAACAGCTGAGCAATTTTTTCTAGCACTTTTGGTTTCGTGTTCCATGCACGTGAAATAGATGTTCCATACAAAAGAATACCGAAAATTCCTAGCTCAGTGACCTGCCATATTCTGACAAAATAGTGGACTTTAATTTGATGTCCTTTCTTCTCTAATCCTAGTACAATAAACTCGATTTTACAAATTATTTTCACCGATAGTTAAGAAATTTATATTCATACATATATGTTCGGTACCATTCATCCACAATAAAATAAAATAAATTTTCAAAGGATCGAGAATCTTATTTTTCTTACACATTTTATTCGATCTTATTTATAGTTACATACTTCAATTTTTTAAAAGATGAGAAAAATAAAACGGTACTTTGACAGTTGAAGTTCACAATTAAGACATTAAAATATTTTTAAATGACTTCCATTAATGCATTTGGATAATTTACTTAAGAAAAATATATAACAAAGGGAACATCAAGAATGACGTATATATTCAAAACAATCTTCTGTCTTTTTAACTTGTCCAATAATACGTCCAATCTCTCTCTGTGTGTGTTTTAATTACAAGTCTTTACCTCCTATTTTAAGTTTCAATCAAATTAAATTGAAAATATGCCCTCTGCCATATTTTTTGTTAGCATATCCCTTCAATTTCTGGTAAATTAGTACAAAATTCCATATCTCTAACGGCACCCACTTGTAAAATTTGTACAAAATGCCTTTTCTTTAAGATAAAGAGGGGTTGATGGAACTTGAGATTCGAGGAAGACGAATTGCTTCATTGATAGTGAGAGACAAATTTACTCATTACAGATCAGCTTCAATATTTTGCCAGTTTATTGACATCCATGAATAATTAATAAATTAAACATGCAGAGGGCTTACTTAACTTGACTACACTACTATAAATATTACTACTTATCTCGCGAACTCTATAAACAGCAGACTTCTAACAACGGGATCCGAATTAGGCAGACGCGCTCTAAATATCTTCTTACAGTTGCCCATAGTTCTTCAGCACTCATATGACTCCTATTTTTTCCTCCTTCCCATTCGCTAGACTTCTTAAATAGTAAAGCTCATTTGCATATACCACGGTAATTCACAAGACGAAGTTCTCATATTAAACATCATAATAAAGCAATCCCAGAGATTAAATTAAGGGAAATGCTCCAGAAAACCCGCAACAACTTCCCACTCCACAACTCTAGAGGACTTAAATAAAGACTCGAAAATTCACCACTAGACTTGACGAATAAAGCTCCCGATTTTGCCCATTGATTTTAATGCAATCCTAATATCAATTTCAAGTGTTCTCTTAGATTTTTTGAAGCGGAAAAAAAAGGGAGATTACTTTTATGATTTTTTTTTTTTGGCAACAGTTTCAAGCAAATTTGATTTTAATCCAAGCTACGCTATATCACCAAAATTTCAAGTTTAAGCTATTGAAGAAAACGATTACATACTGAGATTTTAAACAGATGTTAAAAACACACTCTTAAAAAAGGTTGGGATGGGTATCATATGCAGCGTACACTATTAATATCACAAGAATAGAGCATAATGGTGAACGATTAAAATTACTATAAGAAATGAAAACAAAGAATGGTGATGCATTTTTCTTTCTTAAATAGATAAGGAAATCAACTATTTAATTTAGTATGTTCCTTTTTAATAGTTTTTAGGAATGCAATATGAATTTGATCTTAATTCAATCTTGCGAATTTGAGAAATACATCAAATGATCAAGATCCAAGATTAAAATGGTGGTGTTTTTTTATACCAACACTGTGTCTTTGCTGCTCACAAAGCTAAATAGCACGGAAACCACTTTTACAGGGACATGAAAAAGGTGAGTCTCCATTTCCGCTTTACATAACTGGTTTAAAGAAAGCAGATTCTACGTTGAAAAATGAATGCTTCTTTTCAATGATAAACCACTAGCGTATTAAATATTCATCATAAGTACGAATTTGAAATTTTAACCTCTGACTTACTTTCAATGTTTATGAAGCACACCTCAAAAGCATTAAAAGTTTTCATCGAGTTGCCTTTCTAAGAAAGTTATTTCTCGACTTAGAGGGAAAAAGAAAAAAAATATATATTTTTAAAATTCCCCGCAAAATGCACCTCGCCTATTCTATTTCAGGAAACCACGTAATCTCTCAAGCATCTTGTTAAGTGTAAGCGATGACGATATAGTGACGTCACAAGGAAAGATATCATTTTATAATAATAGAGATAATGTAGGATCATATTTAAATAAGAAGCTGCGGATACATTGTGTGGTTATTTATCATCAGTAGTTCGTAATTTTAATGTGGTACAATAATTGTTCAAGTGAGCATTAAAATGTACTGTAATAAAATTTTAATGAAATCAAAATAAGTCTAAAATAAGTATTCTCTCCTCATTATTTGTTCAAAAGAGTTCGAAATAATACACGATGACATCATAACACAACTATTGGAAAATCATGGCATGAATGTCAAAATAAACTTTAATGAATATTATAATATTGGTTGTGTTGTTTAATTAAATATTTTAGAGCTACACAATGGACGACTGACAATGAAACATGTAAATGTTTTATCCTCCAACTAGATTACAAGGAAGATATTTGAAATAGAGCCTCACTCTTTATATTTCCACACATTAATAATGAATTCGAATTACACAACACTTTAACAAGTAGCAGCCTGAAAATTTCTATACATAAGGTCTCTGATGTTTTATCAATTTTACGACTCCCAAAATAAAAAAAAAATCGAATTTTGGCTACCAACTATCACTGCCAAATAATTCGCAAGATAATATATATATATATATATATATATATATATATATATATATATATATATATACCAAATCTATTTCGGATGTAATAAAATATGAAATAAAAAAATCTCTTTTCGTCTTATTGTCAGTTTTAATGTCTATAGATTAGTGATAAGTTTTCGGAATAAAAAAATCAATAAAAATATTTGTTGACAATCTTTTTCAATAACAATCAGATAATTAATCTAAAATAATTGTTCGGTGTTCTTTCACGGAATAAGAGTCCATTAATTGAATAATTTATCAAATGAAATAGCTCAGACTAATCGGAGAAGCACAGTTTTATTTTATTCTCATTTCAGTTTTGAAGAATTATTTGGGCATGGTCCTTATTATAAACGTCACTTTATATAAACATCTTTTTCCCTTCTTATTTACAATTCTCTCAAGTTTCAAATATATATATATATATATATATATATATATATATATATACACACTTCAATGATGTGCCTAGCAGTACCATCTGTCGTGATTCGATAAATAATATTTATCTTTTAAATTTAATTTACCATAAAAATTTACATAATGTAATCAGTAAAAAAGTTGTATGTGGAACACCTAATTAATGCTTAATTGTTATATTTAAGATATCATTTAAAATAAACTCTAAAACGCCATTCTTTAAGCAAATAACTTGATATTAAATAATTTATGAAGCTTTCAGAAAAATTAATTCAAAATTGTTCAGTTCATCCCATGTTCTTGGCACTGAAAATTTGGAGCTCCTGTATTTGCTTTAAACTCCAATTAATCTTAAGAATTTAAATGAAAGAATTGAGAGAATTGTGAAATAAAATTGTTAAGTAGAGATTAGAATTTATTCAGCTTTGGAATATGTCCTTTTGATTTGCAATTTGCTGTTAATGCGTAGGACAATTCATCTTGTTACGATATAAAAGTTTTCAAAATTTCGAATTGAATTTAGTATTCTGAATAGGTTAAAATAAATAAATGTTCACTAAACTAAGGAACTCTACAAACCAAATAACGCAAAGTGTCTGTTAGAACTGAAAAATAAATCATTTATAAAGACAACTTTTTAGATTGAATCTTGTTGATTGGAATTTCTGTACGTTTATAATTGAATGCCGCTCGATTTTCCCAAGTTTCGAAATATGTAGTTAAAATTCTTATTTCTCATGCTTTCTATCCATACAGTTGTTTGAGTAACAAACTATGAATGCAACAAAACAAATTTATTCTCACGAATTTTCGGGTGCAATTAACTTACCGAGGCCTCATTATTTTGAAAAAAGTCAGATGTCAAGATACCACTATAGAATAAAAAAAATCGGGTTTACAGTAATTAGCAAATATTAAAAATATTGAAAACAAACAGCTTTCATATGTAAGAAAAGAACAAATCTGGCCTACACCACGCAAAACACTAACGCATTTTGCAAAATTGTTAAAAATGAAAAATATGGATCAACATTCTCCACAAATAATTTCCAGGACTTCGCTTTTTTTTTTCTGTGATTTACTTCATCTTATTAATCTCAATAGCTACAAGAATTTCAATATATATCTGGCAACTATTTTTTTTTTCAATACACTAAACCGTAGAAATATTTTTACATTTAACTAATTTTTTTTTCCCTGTTTTTGTTGTGAAAATAAGTTTTTCTTTCTTATAAAAATTCTTTATACGCTTTCTAAAATATTATGAAGGGGAATAAAATAGGCAGAGTAAATTAAACTTTGTATTATATCCAAGAACAAGTTTAAAATTGTTAATGGATTTCACACACACAGTGTGTGAATTTTCGACCAATGATTTCTAAACAAGAAACATAAAAACTGCATACGGCTCTAATAACAATGGTTTATTTCCATCAATTCAATTTCATATAAACACTAATTTTAAGTTATGGCGAAATTATGAAACATCTTTTGCTCTTTTCCAAAAATTCGGGTATTTTTTTTTACCTATTTTAAATTCAAAATTGAGTTTTTTTTAACAGGAAACACTATTTTAAATAAACAAGCCATATATATAATTCATAAAAAGGCCGAAAAATACAAATTGATTCCAGACTTCAGCGAAAACAATGGAAAATGTAATATGTGAAAAAGAGTGGATAACAATAGAAAATTTTACAACACTAATCGCCTTTCCTACATAATAAAATATACAAACATTGCATCATACAGTTTCGAAATTCAAAAAAAGCAGAAGAGACTTATTCTTGTTAAATATTAAATAGAATAGACAGCAACTTTATACACAAGCAAACAGGAAGCAAAAAAGTTCATTTTGAATGAAATTGGGAATATAAGTATTAATCACGTGAAAATTTTGAATTATAAACTAATTGATCATAAGAATCTATGTAATTTGAACAAGCTAAGAAATAAATAAGAAAGTATAAAATGGGTCTGATTTATAATTTTAGACAAAAAACAAGAAGACAAAGTGTGAAATTCAAACTGAACTCATAAAGAAACTGAAATGTTCGTAAAGAAATTTCAGAGAAATGCACTATTTCTTTTCAAAGATAAATTACGAAGTTAGCGCGATTTAAGTCATATTTTAATGATTTTATTAACAGACTCGTAAATTTCCAAAAAATAAAAGAATTCATGATGGATAGATAATATATGATTTTATCAAATGACTATTTTTACAATATTATTTATCTTCCTTTCCTCTATTTCTTAAACATTAATACGAAAACCCTCTTGTCGTATTTCCCATTTAATATATAAATCATAAAATTGTTTTTATATAGATAAAATAAGATAAGAGTTGAAGTTCTACTCAAAAGGGATTTTAATTTCGGTTTTTAAGTCGGCATTTATATAAATAATGGATAATATTTATTTTGTATCACGTTTTATGATATGTCAATGACAAGGGGGGAAAAAGTAAAATTCTAAAAACACTTTAACTAGAATATAGATATGGATTTAATAATAAATAAAAACTGAAGTTGTTTATTGCAAATAATATTGACAAAAACAGAAAAAAAAATGCAAAGAAAATTTTTATTTTCCTTGTTCACGAATGGAAAACAAGATATTGCTAAATATTATGGCAGCAAAAATGAAAATTTTACCATGGAAAATCAATTGAATTACCAGTATTGTTCGCTGAAAAACATCGAAAAATGCACGCAAATTATAAATTAATCACTGATTTCAAATCTTTAATGAGGTTCTATACTATAGGAATAATTCCATTCATTCTCTCAGACAGTAAGTAACACTGCAAAAATAATATCAAACGCAATTTTTCATTTCTTCCATAAATGATTATTTACTAGATACAAACGAGTTCTGACTCATAATATCTTCTTTTTTTAGCTTAGAACCTAAATAGCAAGACTTAGAGAGGTGTTTTCATCCGAACAAAATTGAAACAGTGACCTATAATTTACTGAGTACCTTCAAATAGCTTCACTTTCGAATGGAGCGCGCGGCTACGGTATTGCAAAAAGATTATCGTGAAAACTCTCGAAGGTTATTTTCTATTCTTCTTCGAATGTATTTCACAACGGAAATAATGACTAACCATAGGAAACGCTGACGCACGAGCATTTAAAGTCATAAGAAAAAGAAAAAACTTTTAAAGCTCGTAGAAGCAGCCCCATTAACCTTCAACTCGTTTCAGTTTCGTTTCTCAAGGTGAAAGTAATCCCTGGAAATGATTTGGATGAACTCGGCTAAATGTGATCATTCAAAGAATATTTTACTTATTAAAATTATTGGACCTTCAAATCAAAAATTAAGAAGCAAATAAATTAAAATTCAACCTTTAATGATCATTTTAAATGATCACATTGATTCCATAAAAAAAAAAAAAAAAAAAAAGTTTATTTTTGAAGTTTTACCGATTTAATATGACAAATAATTATAAGCATTAAAATAATTCAAACGTTTCTTATAGTTTCCCTTTGTTATAAAAATGAACATATTTTTATGCTGTAAATATAAAGCTCTCACAGATATTTTCCATTCAAATATTCCAACTGTCACAATATTTTTTTGGTTTCACCCAAACTGTCCAAGTAACAAGGTGAGAATTGAATCACACCACATCAAATATTTTTTTTAATTCAAATATCTACTAATTAAATCTGAACAATGCATAATATTTAATTAGTACATAAATAAATAAATATCATGAATTTTAAAACTATTTCCTTTTAAATAATTCACTGCAAAGAAACCGTGATCCAATGCTTTATGATTTCTAAAGAATTTTAAATAATTATCGTAAATCAATACATTATTCGAAAGAATTAAAATCAACTTTGTTTCGTTCGGTCACACAACCTTTTACCTACCTTCAGTGCAAGTAGCCTTATCGACTTCACCGCGTAATTCAGATTTAGGCATTACGTCCTCATTCACCAAACTTCCACATCATCCTCTACAGCTGGGCTAAGAAACTTGGGATGATATAACATGCAAAAGTCATTATTATTTCCTAAGACTATTATGTGTGAGTGGAATTGAATGAAAAGCAGTTTCTACTTTAGAAACTAAAAAGACAATTCTTTTCACAACGATAACAATTAGTACCTTAATTTAAATTTCCAAAAAAAAAACAATTTCATAGGCAAATTCTTTTTTTAAAAAATTGAAAATTATTCTTTTCCTTATTTATACTAAAATAATATTTATCTCTTTACTCGTATCGGAGAGTTTTAGAGTTTATTACATTTGTTTGGGGCATTGTCACCTGCAGAGTTCCAAGTGTGACCTTAGGTTTTTCGCGGTTTTCTCTTCACTTACTTAGAAACTTAAATTGCATAAAATTCCAATTCCTTTCCAACCATGTGAAACGTGATTATGTAAATTAGATGAATATCAGAAGTGTAATGAATTGAATTAAGGATAATGATATATCAGTGAAATAGAACTGAGATGAATAGAAAGGACAGAAGGTAACGAGATCCCGGTAGATGTTTGTACAGTAAAATTTCGAGGAAATTGTTGTGGTTGATCAGCAGTGACTTTTCGTTCGTGTAAGAGATCATCGGAGTTGAAACCACTGTATTCGGGAAGTGCGTAATTCGATGCGAGTGAGTTGATAAGCTAGAAATGTGTTGTTTGATTTTAAGCTAGGATTCGGTCGATTTGAGAGAGAGAGTGATCTTACATAATCCGCGAAGATAATTAATAAACAATTATTGTATTTTTCTGACGTCTCTTCAATTAGAATTGTGACTTTACTGACAATTTGATTAAACCCTTACGATGTCTGTAGAGATGAATGACAAAGGGCCGCACTGTCTTTTAGAATATTTTCATACAGTAGATATTCAAGCCATTTCTTTACTCACCAGTTGTACACCAACTGTTCCAACTGTACTAAAATCTGACAGCTGACGTGTTAGTTGATGTTGCGAATCTTGGCATATACACTAATTTCTCGCAAAATTCGCTCCAAAATACATACAATTTTCGATTTAAAAAAAAACACATACACACACAAAAGAAAAATTTTAAGTTACGGTTCAGCGCAACGGGACCAAAAAAGCACAAAGTTAACAACAAGAGAGAGAAGAGGGGAAAAAAGACAGAGCAACTACGACAAGAAAATAAAAAAAATTAACAAAAACTACACAATCTACGTGATGGAACACTATTTCCCAAGCAACAGGTAATAATCACTCCTTTGGCACATCAATGGTGCTCCAACGCTTACGTTGGAAAGAAAACACCCTTTTTTCATGAATAAAAAAAGCAGAAAGATTGTTGCAAAGAAAAAAGAACTTGTTGCCTTGACATCAGCAGACCACCTGCAACTCAGCCAGGCCCAGATCCGGTCTCTGACGTCACAGTGTATTCCTCCGCATACCACCACGCCTACTTGCACGACCTAACTGAGCTTTACTCGAGCGAATAAGCAGTCCCAAAAATCTACATTAGGAGGACATTGTTATCTCCCTAGTTCATTAGTATACTCATTGGAAGGAAATGGTCTGGTAAAAATTAGAAGCGCGACATTTTAAAACAAGGTCGGTTTTAAGTCGCTTCATGGATTTTTTTTTTTATGCTTTGCTTGGCGGAGCATAAAGCTATGTCGTGAAAAATGAATGAATCTAAAGTGAAAAACTTTCTCTGAAATGTTTTTCTTATCATGTTTTCCTTTTCGTTTTTTTTTTTTTCTCTCCAAAAATCACCACAGTCGCTTAAGGTGGCTTTATTACACGCTATTTGGACATAAAAGAGTAGATTGTATCTGGTCAACGAACCAATGCAACAGATGATGTTCGCGTAAAATAGATACGCTAAGAATAATGATGATATAAGTTAGAACTTAATGCACCTAAGGCATGTAAAAATTCAATCACAACAAGAAGAAAAAAAATAATGAATTTCGTGCCATGTCTAAGTGACATTCTTTCCCCCCATTTAGAATGTTTACTCAGGGAAAAAAAAGGCTACAAAGTTATTCATTTTAAATACTTCATCCAATAATCAGACTATATATATAATTGGTCAGTGAAAATTATTTTCCACAACACACACATAAACATAAAATGATACATTTAAAAATGCTACATAAAATAGAAATCACAACAAATGAATGTGTGTTTCCATTGCATTATTAAAACAAAAACTTGATATTTACAAAATTGCACAACAAAACTTTACCAAATCAAAATATTTACAGCAATTCTGATTCCTGAGACAGTGATAGCAGAAAAAGTAATCTAAAACATAACTAGTAACCTCTCTTTAATTCGGCATTTGATGATACGGCACTTTCTGCAATCCGGCACCGATCGAGACATTGGTTATTGCAGTTTTTCACAAGAATTCGAGAGTTTGTTGACGTCAGATCGCAACGTGGCGCTGCTCGGATTTTCGCCCAGTAGTTATGGTGACTGATAGTTTTCATTTCAGTGTGGAGTTTGTCGTTTTCAAACAAGTTAATATCCCGTTTGCACAATATTACAACTGAGTATATACTTTGTATTGCACATTAAAACGTTCTCGAAGTCCCAGCGAGTGTTAATAAAACAAATATGCGTATGCATGTGATTAGAGTAGCTCATGACTACTTGTTTTAATATCGGTGTATTGTATTAATTTTTCTTTTGTGTAGTTTTTTTCAAGACACGAATATTCAAATTAAATTAAACATCAATATTTGAATTTGATTTTATAATTGCCAGAATGTGACGAAATACTTAGTCGGATATTTATATCGTCTACACAGATTTAGAATGTACATAAACCCATTAAATACAAGATTCGGTTGTTTTCATTTTTATCTATGGTGATTTATTTATCTTTGATACAATATTGACACTTAATAATTCGGCACAGCCGTGTTTCCGAACATGCCGGATTAAAGAGGGCTTAATGTAATACTTTTTATGCTTAACTCTTCGTTCTTATTTTCTATGCTTAACACTTCTCTCTTAGTACTTAAGCTTAATTCTGTCTTAACTCTAGTATTTTCCATGCAAAACTCTTTTTTTTTTTTTTTTTTTTTTTTTGTTTTAAATATTTACCTTTTTAAAAAATTCATTGAGGCAATTTTACACAAAAATTCATCTAAAGGTTAAATCTCACTTACGATTTTGTGGATAGAGAAAAATATTTGGAACTATTATCTAATAAAATTGACTAATTTGCTTATGATTTCTTATGACGAAACAGAAACTCTTGGATTTACGTGAAACAAATTACATTAATGATTAAGACAATAAAATACGTATGTCTGGACAATATTTAAGCCTCACGAATTATTCCTCTAAGTTATAGATTAGAACAGAAAAACAATGCATTCACTTCCCCAAAACATAATTGATTTATAAGTAAAAAGTATAATAAAAATAATAATTAAAACTGAATTTAACAAAAAGTAACTTTTGCATGATCGGATTGTGAGAGAAATAACTGAATAACAAATATGAAAACATGCACATTACAAAAATTGACTAATTACCGTAACAAATTGAAATTCTGATTTAAATTATTAAAATTTGTACCTCTGGTACAAGTGCGCATGCGCTCACAGAGCAAAAAAAATTCATTTCTTAATTACATATAAGCGATGACGACCTTAAAGAAAGTGATAATAAGAACACGGAAAATTATTCAGAATTTTTTTCTTCATTTTGATACCAAATTCATGATTCTATAACTAATGGTCATTTGTTTCCAAAGCGTCAGAAGAGTTGTAAATTTTGATCTTTTCCATGCACTGGGCGTTTCCCGCCTATTTTGAAAATAGCTTCTTTTACAAGCTTAAAAGTCTTCTTAACGAGTCGCCTTCAAAGCTGAATACACAATGACGTTTTTCTCTTGATTAAATATTGTGATTTCTATGACACAATTGAGAAGCTTCATTCGGATCACGTTTCTTTTCATAACAAATGTCAGTTACGCAAACAGCGCAGTTAACATCAGTGGTAGTACGGATAGAGATTATTAACTTGGAAAAAAAAATATTCCATATTTTTGAATTTGAAACGAGCAAATTGTTATACTTTTTTATCGATCGTGAATTAAATACACGTTAAAACAATTTCCTTCGAATGTGTTGAAAAGCACGTTAAGAATTATTTTACGTCATGTGAAAGAGTTGAGTCCGAGAAGGATAATGATACACTAGTTCAATACCAAAGAGTACATACAAGTGGATAACAAAATTATCATCAAGTTTAAATTCATTTTTATTTTTCAAATTTCATTATTTATTTTCAAAGTGAGAAAATAATATCTTTGAGGAGTACGGGATTAAGAATATTAATTTTTTCTGAAAAAAAATAAAAAAAATTCAGTACATAAAAGAATCAGTTTTAAATTTTCAGTATACAGCAATCCTTATGGCGGGGGTCGTACAACCACTAACTATATCCCTTCTCCCGTCTCCACACCACACCAAGATAGACATCTATACGGTAAAACAATTCTTCCCAGAGACTGGAGTATGTCATTGTGGATGTTCGTACTGAATGTGGTACGTTATCGAACGTAATCACTAATGTAAAATACATCCACATGGTTATGAAATATACAGTTCGTGAATAAAAAGACTGTAACGTAATCATGTTACCTGACTGCCATTTTAAAAAACTCTCATATAATAAATCACACAAGCCAACAGTTCAGTAAACAAGTCAGTCATTTATTTCAAAATAGAGTTTATTAATTCTCTGATATTGGGAATGCACTGAATCATTTCAAAGTCCCTTACCAATAATATACCAAAGAATACGCTCACCGGAATACAATGCGAGATATTCATTCTAAATAATAAATCAATGAGACTGCGCGTCGGGTCCTAATCTCAACAATTCACGTTGAGACACGCAAGAAGCTCCAACGACTTCACACGGGTGTTTTCATGCTTCCATAATCTTTTATCAATTCAATTCAATGTGGCGGCCCTCTTCAACAACAACGCCAGACATTAAAATGCTACAATAACTACCCCTATTTCTCGTTACTTGCAGATGTTCAAAATCAGCAGCTCCGTCGCCAATAGCCCTCGTGTTGCTTCTAGTGCGACATTAATAAAACCAAAGCAAACTACCCCGACAAGGAACCCCCTTTCAGTTTAGTTTGTAAGAGAGCTGCAAAAAGCGACTGGACAACTTTACTTCGGACCCAATAGTCGAGGGTTCAGAACGTCACCGAAATCCAACTGTTTTCCCCCGCCACGGGATTGAAAAACATCCCTCGACGAGGTGGAAAATATCATCGCTAGCGCCAAAACATTTACAACCTAGAACAGCAAAAAAAAAAAAAAAAAAAAAAAAACCCACGGATTTTGTAACGAGAAAATTCCTATAAAAGAAGTTAACTATATTAATCAGGTTAACTAACTAAATTCAATAATATCAATTCTGTCCAAATGCGATGAAAATTAAGGAAGTTATTAAGTGTCTCATTTTTTTCCAACTATTGATAAAAAAAAAAGCTATTAATCACTCTAATACAGGGGTCGCCAAACTTTTTTGATCATCGCCCCCTATATAATTTTTCGAAATCTCCATAGACCCCCACAAAGGTAATTTTCAGGTAATTAAAATAAAACTATATATTAGTCTAAATATTTAATAAATCAGAAACAGTAAGTAAAGTAGCTACAGATTTTTTACTTCTTAATGAGATGAGTGTGCCTGGTGTTTCTTGGCAAGGTTCGCTATATTGGGTTCGAAATTAGTCAACTTTAACCGTAAATCCCCTCGAAGCTCCACATTTAATTTATTTCTGTTTTTAGTTAAAATTGAATTAACGTGACTGAAACCGGTTTCAACCATATACGAACTTGGAAACGCCAGCATAAATGGCAGAGCCATTTCGTAAAGTTTCTCATATTTTTGCTTTATATTTATATTAGTCCAAAATTTATGTATTGTCACATTTTTAATAAGCGTTTTTGCTTCAAGATCGGACAATAGTTCAGCAAGCTCATCTTGTATGTTGATGTCGACGTTATCAATTTGCGCCGAAAATGGCGCAATAATCCAATCAGGGATGTCGATGTTTTCCAAATCAACAAAGCGCAGTTTAAAATTGTCGCTTAATTTTTGAAGATGATTTGTATATATTTCCAAGTCTTCTTCTTTTATTTTTAATTGTTGCAGATTTGAAAAATACTTATAATCCTTACGTAGCAATGAAGATCTAAATAAATTTAATTTTACCCAATAGACCCCCATTCGACCCCTTGGGTCAGATAGACCCCCTAATGATGTTAAATAGACCCCTAGGGGTCTATATAGACCACTTTGGCGACCCCTGCTCTAATATATACCATACATACTAAAATTGCTTTATTTAAGATCATAAAACTGATGGAACATACGAATATATACTTGATATCAATAAATTACAGTATATTGTTTTAAATTCAACAATGCAATCAAAACACGTATATATAGTGCAGCTAAAAATATAAAAGTCTAAAATTTATTCAATGCTGTTATCTTTTTTTACTCAACGCTATTTTATGCAATGGCATGATGCATTTTCATCGTTATCACTTAAACGAACAGAACACTGCGCGCGCGCGCGAGTGAGAGCCTGTTATAAATAGTAAATAGTGGTTCGATTCCATTTTAATTTTACATTATACTGCTTCTGACCTTGATGACATTCGCTGATCCAAAAACAAACATCGCATAATTCATAAAACACGATTGAGCCAAGACAAGATTTATGTTCAAATCTAAAAAAAAGCGTTGTCCCAATTCGTGCTGAAAGTGATAAAACATTTTTAATGGAGCATTGGATCGCTTAACTTCAACCCGGAAGTTACTTTTGATTGAATACTTTTTCAGAAAAAATCTATAAATTCTTCCGAGAGAGAAAAAAAATTGCCAACCAAGCAAATTAGTAATTTTTTAGTACAAATAATAGCTAAGTAGAGAACAAATTTTTATCTGTTACTATACACAATACATTACAGAAAATATTCCAAAAACTTATTTTAAGTAATCAATCCATATTCAGGAGAAAATATATAAAAATAAGTTCAACATATTGAAGACTTCTTTTATTAAAACATCATTTTATTATGCAGCACATTAAGAAAATCAGTTCTATGTTTAAAATGATTTCTTTCATAAATGTGTACAGCGTTGGGATTGCATATTGGGTTAGTGATGATAGAAGAATCAAAAATTTGTGAAGAAAAAAAATTATATTTTTTCCCTATATGAAAATATCAAAAAGTTCTAACAAGTGTTAACAGTGGAATCGACAGGTTGATAGAAAATTCGAATAGAAAATCACTTTTTCACAGAATGAAAAAAAAAAAAATTCTACAATAGACTCCTTCTTTTAAAATTATTTTTAAACATACGCAATAAAAAAAAATCAAATAATTTATAAATGAAATAAAATGTTATGATTAAATTTTGCTTTAAAACAGCTTTTGTATTTTTTGAAAAATTATTAAACAGTATATAATATTCCCGATACTTTTATTTACGTTTCCCCCCCCCTCATTTTCTAACTGGCTTATATTTAGTATTAACACATAAATTAGGAACTCAAAAGTATTTGTATCAGAAAATAAGATGAACTTTCTGTTAGAAGCCTTAAAAGTATGGGAGAATTTAGAAAATTAAATTAAATTAAAATCAATACACACACACATATATATAATAGTTCAAAAGATAATAAATTAAACATATATACTTACTGCATTACTAACTTAAGTAATCAAAAGTTATAGTAATAAACGATTTGGAACCACATGAAGTTCAAAAAATATATCTAATAATTGACAAGCAAACAACAGTGGCTTTTAACACTAAGTAACATTTTATTCTGAGACCCATAAAAAAATTTATGTTCTTCTACTAGTGGTTCTAAAAGCAAAATATCCTCATAGAGGAAATTCCATGATTCTTTATGTCGAAAAATATCACGTTATTAAAGAGTGTTGCTTCAACATTAAAAATTTATATTCCTTTCAAAAGAAAGGAGAGTAAAAATACAATATTTCGTTTGATAGAACTCCTCGGTGTTCAAACATTAAATGCTTTCTCAGTTCGTGAATACTTCATAAATCAAATCAGAAATGGAAAGATTCAAGTTATAAATGTCTAAATAAGCAATGAATAAAACAAGAGAACAAATCAAAGGATAAAAAATATAAAAAAAAATATTAATCAAGCTCTTATTTAGTGATGGACTAAAAAATAAAAATTATTTTTTAAATAATAATTAGTACATAACTAATAAATGATTGCGGAGTTAATACTGCTTTTGATCTTACATATAAAAAGTACCTATTGTAAAAGTACCTCAACATATCTGTGATTACTTATTAAGTATCTGAGGAAAGTACCTCAAGCTTTCATAATTCATATATTATTTTACATTTGAAAAAAATTATTTTTATACAATTTTGGTCCATCTTTAAATAAAAGCTTGTTTAAAAAAATTTACTTATATTTATTAGCCACACAAAGGGCTATTGTTTTAGTTAACCCAAAAATGTATGTCGTACATGACCACTTTTCTAAAACTTATCTTGTTTTTCCGTATATTTTTTATGTCTGCTTTCTCCAGGAACGAACTTAATTTTTAAAAATACGTCATAATAAATTTCTCTTGGATTTTTTTATTGGACTGAAATAAAATATATGTAATATACCTGCTTTCACCACTAATGAAATCAATTTTTAAAAATATGCCGTAATAAATTTCCCCCAATTTTTTATTGGATTGAAGTGAAACAAATATAAAAATTAAGTATTTTATTTACTTATCGATTTATGTATTACCTTAAATCATATGTAAACGGGAATCAAGATATGACAAAAAATAAATAACATTATTCAGAATTTTACGACAGCTGTGAGGCAATCATTTTTGTGCCACCCGAGGGGCTATTGTTTTAGGTGGATCCCTTTCCATATCACTTTTCAATTTTTTTATCGTTTGCATCAATTTTTAATTACATTTAGCTTAAATATATTCAATTTAATAATTTATCGTTTCTTTTAATTTTTATGTCAGGAAAGTTTACCATTGCCCATTTCTCGACATTTCATCGTTTATTTTATATATTTAATTGAGTAATTTAATAATAATTATTTAAAAAAAAAAAAAAAAACACGCACCTTGAATGGCTTAAATCTGTTCTTTGCCAAACTTTGTATGAACTTTTTAAATTCTTTTTCTTTTTTGTTTGGAAACTAAAAAGCAATTGCTTGAGCTACACACGGGTACAAAATTTTGAATGAACTGGACGTTGTTAAGTGCAAGTTTATTGTCTTTTATTTCCTTTTGAAAGATTTTTGCTCTTTCTATTTTTGTAATTATTTATTAGATCCCTCAAATTTAAAACTTTGTCTACGCAATTTGAAATAAAATTGTTCATAATCCTTTTTTATTCTCGAATTATCAAAAAGTTAGAACTTATTGTTTATAAATTTATATGTACCATTGCTAACCGAATATTTGAAGCGGATCGGAAAGAAGTTTTTTCCGGCAACATATTAAATATTTTCAGCCATTGCTGTCGAGTAACCCCCCCTGGGTAATATCAATCATAGTGAGTCCTTTTCTGCCCTCCTTTTAAGAGCAATTTATTTTTCGAGACACAAACTTCAAATAGTTAAATTTAATACTAAGCAGAAAGAGTGGAACTAATTAAAGTAAAAAACTACTTTTTGGGGAAGAAGTAAAAGAATTCCAGCAATTGTTGAATTTCAGCAAAATATAATAAATAATGTTGAAGATGTAGAGCTAAAATGAAAAATGTTCTGCCTCTTTATTCAAGATAATAAAAATTCTTTCTAAAATGAACCTAAAACTCCAACGTTTTTCTCCAATTAATCTACGTCATGACAACAGACAAAAAACAAAATTTTCAGCTCCTTTCGATGACCCAATTGCCCGTTTTTCTACGCCCTGGCACTCAGCCCCGGTTATAAATAAACAAAAAGAAAACTATAAAGCATATGAGAATATATTTCCATTTTTGGTATTTATATACATTTTATTTACATCGTCACGATTAATACAGAAAGTCTGGATCGATAGAAAAAAGTGCATTTACATTAAATTACATACGAGATTACTTCAGCTACTTGTTTATACGATCAATTCGTTCTAATAATAGATCCACTTATTTCCAGATTCAAAGAATGTTGGAATTTAGAAATCGATATATCGATGCATATTTTAGAAATTCCATAATATACGAATTCAACAGACGGTCCAATCGTACTTTAATAAAGAGCATCAAATATGAAAAATTTAACACACGTCTCGTATCACTTTTTCATGCAATAATATTTATTCATTTCAAGGTGTCATTTTTCAGGTAAATAACGGGACTGCGCATGTCGTGCCCGTTATGTTAGCTGGCAAAGGGTGGGGAATAAATATAAGTGATATTTGATGCTTTTCTGGTGATGATGGCAACTTATTCTGTGTTGCTAAGTTGCCATGTAGTCTGGTCCTTTCTTGAGTAGATCGCTCTTGTGAGAGTCTGAGATTACGACATACTTAAAAATCGAGCAGTGTATTAATCTGAAAATTTTCATTAAAAAAATAATCTCGAACTAAATATTTTCAGTTGTTGAAGGAAGTATTTGACGATAATTGTATGCCACACACTCGAGGTTTTGAATAACACAAACGATTTATTGAACTGCAGGAGGAGTTTGAATATAATGAACGTTCCGATTGCCCTGCGATATCAAGAATAATGAAAATATAGAGAAATAAATTAAGTTTTGCAAAAAGACCAAAGTTTAAGTATTCTGGGTATGATAAATAATACAACAAACATTGACAGGGAGACAGAGAGAAAAAAAATTGCACGAGGATTTGTAAATATCAAAAATGTCCAAAAAAAAAAATGGAACCAAAAACCCTCGGAAGTAAACAATGCCCCAGCACACAATGCCACCCTCTCTGTGAAATAGTTTTTAGACGATAAATGCATTACGGCCTCGACCATTGGCCGTATTCATCAGAACTATCTTCACGTGACTTTTGCCTACTGCTAAAATTGAAAAGGTATAAAAGGGCACATGTTTTCATTCAGTAGAAGTGAATACAAAAATGGCGGACTTATTGAAGAGCATTTACACTCGATAACCCGCAATTCTGCTTTGGATAATGGAAAACAGAACGGGAGTATGTAGCTACTTGTAATAAATTTCCAAAAAAAGCATATCTTTTATATCTCTCACTCATATTATTTAATTGTCACACCTCGCATTCCTATTTATTAATACATTAAAGAAATCTCAGAACAGGTTCTCTTTACAGAAAAAGCTGCAAGATCACTCACACAATGATGCATTATCTAAAACAGTAAAGTTATTTCGGTACAAAGAAAACAGAAACATTTGTGAATAACACAAACATGTATTTAAAAGAACTTTTAGCATTAGATATACTGGTGTGTTTCACCCGCTTGATCACTATCACATACAAAGGGAAAATATTATTGATACGGTGAATATAATAATGCAATAAAAAATATATTCAGTAAAGAAGATGGCCTTGAATACAATAAAACAAATTCTATAATAATTTTATAATTTATGCAAATACTCTTCTCGAATGTTGAGTAACAAGTAAAAACAAGTTATATTACGATATTAAATAATTCAAATAAATGATAATGACAGAAATTGATTGAATAAGTCAGAAATTTTTTTATACCAACAATAAATGGGGAACTAATTGGGTTATTTTTTAAATAAAAATCAGAAAATACGTACGAAAATCGATAATTACCCATTTAAAATATAATTAGGTTTTATTTTAAAAAAAAGTACAAAACTTTTGACATGACATATCAATCTTTTCAAATTTTAAATACATATACAGTAGTTAAAAACATCTTCATCAATATAATTTTACATTTAACATTTCCTATTTGGTAATAGAATGTTCATAAAGTCGAAAAAGTAATCCTAAGAACTCAAACTATTCCCAAATTCCATAGAAATAATTTAATTATTCTATTTTATACTTAAAAAAAAGATGTAAATATACTTAAATCTCTCTTTGTGTAAGTTAGATTTTAACCTATTTCTTTAATTTTAGAAATAACTGCTCCAAAGTCAATTGAGTCAAAGCTTTTGTTTAGTCTACGAAGACTCCATCCATTTGACCTTTCTTTCAAAAGATAGAAGAAACGTCGCAAACAATACTTAGTAGTTGTTCAGTGTCTGGAGGGGGAAATTATGGAAGTCTAGTCAACCATTATGTCAATAAAATCAAGCTGAGTTCTAATGTCAGCTGAAATTTATAGCTTCATTAAATAATCAATGACATACATACGATAATATGAATAAACTTCAGTATTTCTAAAACAGTTGTTTAAATGCTTGAAAAGCTATTCTTTCATATGGATCAAGCACACAAATAAATGCAATATTTTCTAAAAATCAGTTATTTGATCATTGAAATTCAATTTTATTCAAGCAATTATATTGAAACAATTAAAAAAAATTTAAGAAAAGGATATGAAAGATATTTCATTTCACAAAAAGTTATTAAAAGAATCCTTTTCTCCAATATATACGCATATATTAGTTCAAGTTTTGAAATCAAGGGATTAAAAGCTTAAGACATCTAAAATTCTATCCGCATACGTTTTGTCATAACAATTTATCGAAAATCTAAATATACACCATTAAAATGCAGTGATAAGTGGTGAAACTTTTTCCCCGAGAAAGGGGTGGAAAAATACTTTTCTTAAACGGAAATAGTTATCTCTAAATTGTGAATATTGGTTCTGAAACATTTCTTGGCATTTTATCATAAATAGAGGAAGCTATATATAATGTCAATAATAAAACTTTTCTGCTAATATTATCAAATTATCTTGCAAGTAAAAACAATATTGCATACTATACAAATAACTAGATTCTAACATTTCATAGATATCTATGTAATATTAATTCAGGCTACAGCCTGTTCAAATTAGTTCGGTGCTGCAAGCGAGTAACAAAAAGTTTTTTTTTTTAATTTACGGAATAGTCCCTTGAATTCTCCTGAATTAAATTTTGCATTGAATTTAAATTCCAGAACTAATTAAATTTTATTCGTGAAATACTTCTAAATCTTCAACAATTCTATAAACTTGCATTAGGCTTGTTTGATTGAAAACAGAGTAAAATCAAGCAAAAACTGAAAACTATGTCTACAAAACTGGAAAAGAGTTTCATAACTTTAATTAAAAATTTTAATCCAATTTTTTTTTTCATATTAAAGAAAAACGCAGAATTAAGATATCCGTAGAAATTTTATATATTGTTTCCTGAGTAGCAAATCCTCTTTATCCAAAACTCTGATATTTCCCAGTGCATTTAGTTCACTATTTTCAAAAGTTATCATATGTTTAAGTCATTATTACATTTTCCCATTAAAATGCTTCAAAATTTCAGCGGTAATGGGTTTTACGGTTTTTCGTTCAAATCAGTTTTTTAAACATTTACCAAACAGAATTTTTAACATTCAGTTTTGAATATTTTCTTCACTTTTAAAATTCTTTTATTTTTCAAAAATTTAGAGTCAATCGATCATAAAGGAGTCATTTATAACCCCCATTGTTCTTTGACAAAGAAGCCTCACACACATTGTTCTAAAATTCTTTCTTACAAAGCTTTAGTAGCAATGATACAACTTTTGCAGTATTCGAGTGTCTTGTTCGCAGTAATTAATCATTAGGATACCTTGTATTGTATAAAAGAGCAACATCAAATTTAAAACTTTTAAAAGATTACCTATTAAGTTTAATGGAACAAATACAATGCACTAAGATGTGTGTGTGTGTGATCGATCACACGATCCTGGAGGCAGAGTTTCATTTGTTCGATACTAAATACTCGACCAATACATGATCAATATATCTAGGTAGCGTATTCAAACACTAAGTGTGATGTGGAAATTTTTAAAAATGAAATTCTAATAAGGTATCATCGTCCTCATTTGAATACGATTCAAAAGAACGATACAAGAATAATCCGTTGATCTATCTCAATCATCATAAAAAAAATCAAGGTTATTAATAAATCAAAATTTAACACATTCTTAATTTACAAAACAAAAATAATTATTTTTAGCCGAAGCTATTTTAAGAAACAAATTAAGATATAAAAATATTTTTATTTTTTGTTCAGCATTGAATAAAACTTACATTTTGCAACCGCGGGTTTTTATCAGTTCTTGAAGGATCCTAAGGATTTTAAGATAATTTGAACTCCTTCCAACCCCTTAATATATCCAAGTTATAAAAGAATACTAAAAACAAAATATTGAATTTTTTTAAAATCTTTACGAGGTCTTTAAGCTTCAGTCTAGCCAGTCTTATTCTCACAGCCACATTCAATATAATCAAGATAATTCGGTCAAGAGCATCAATATCGAAATATAAATTATCTGTAATTTTTTGAAATTTTCTAAATATTGGCAACGAAAAAATTGGATAAGTACATAACTTAACGTACAAATACGCGAAGTTTTATTTTACTTTTTGAACTGTATTTTCAAGCAGAATATAAATAGCACTTCTCAAATGAATGTTGGATTTCTGCCCACTATTTACTTTTTTTTTGTCACCTGTTTCTACAATAGCAGACAAAACATTAAATAAGCAGTACACCATTCTGAATTCTAAAACAAGTAAATACATATTCAGATAATTTAAATTTTACAGTTCTTTGCATAATTAGATTTATCGTATAAGTGGATATGATTCAGTCGGTCCCAAAGATATCTTTTAAGAAAGTTTTTACTAAATCTTGTTCAAATTAAATGACATATTTGTATAGTTCAACATGCATTAGAGTAATTTAGCTCTATCACTAAATACTTTTCTCAAGTATGATGACAAAAACATGCACGGTGCACGTGCATATAAATATTGCAATGATTGAGAGTAGTTAATTTCATTTAAGTATTAAAGGGATTAACAACAGTATCATTCATTAATTCCTCCTTTGTGCTGTATGTGATTCAAGTACATTATGCAAATAAGCCGCGAACAACACCCATTATTCGACCTACATTCAGAAAGAAGGATTATGTACTTTTCCATGGTTAACAATAGGTGCCTGTCTCCGTCAATGGGTGCCGCAATAGCTTATTAGAGGATCAAACTCTTTGCAGTAGAGAAATAGTATGTTATTATTGTTGTTACCTCTTTTGTAGCTTGTTAAAATGAAGAGAAATATATTTTCATGATGCCTTTTTAAAATTGGGGTGTATCCAATGAACAATGTTCATGAGTTTTAACATGCAAATATCAAATAAGCTACAAGTTCAAATGAAGAGCAAAAGTTCAGATTCTACAATCGTTTGAAGTTCAAAGAAGGGGGGGGAGGAGGCACAGGCTTTTAATCTTAGTAGGGTTAAATCAATTTAATCCGAAGAAAGAAGGTAAAATCAATTTATATGTAATACAAAAAAAAAAATATTTTTAGGGAGAAAGTATTATTTACTAAGATTATAGAGTACATATTTCGATAAAAAAAATTTAAGTATAAAATTTTTTTAATATAGAAATTCAGAAAATAATAAACTATTGAATTTTACACTTTTGCTAGAAAAGATAAGGAAATGAATTAAATGTTTTAAAAGAATACCAACACATGCATATAATTAAAACTTTTATTGGATTCAATATATAAACATCGGAATCAAAACAGTAAACTTTAAGTACCCAAATAAATAAGCCTTCAAACATCTTTTAAATCTTGGTTAATAATATAGTTTTATTTTAGATTCCAATCTCTTTGAAGGATCTTATGTGAAGAAGTTCATTTTTATGATATTTTAAAAGAATTTTATAAAAATCTAATATAAATGTAATGTATTAAAAAATGTAACTAAAATGTATTGAAACACGCACGACGTAATAAATGTGTGATTCTTAAGTAATCACAGAACGACACTCTTTTAATACGAGTACATTAAAACATAAAATTATTAAACATAGCGTTATGTTAAACAAATGTAAAAAAAAAACAAAAATTACGAAAAAACATACAGAAAGAAATAAATGTGTTTAGGTATGGAATTACAAATTTCATTTTTTGAATAACATTATTACAAGTTTATTTTACATTAAAATTTCAATGTATAAAACAAAGGAAATTTCCTAGAAACCGAATGAGAATGAACCATATTATTCAATATCATCCTGTAAGAATCCCCCTCCCCCTTGAATTTATATCTAATAAGAATTCCTTCCTTCCTTTTTATGTCTCCAAAAAAAAAAAAAAAAAAAAAAAAGCTTTATTCTACGGAACATTTCGAGAATACTCCAATGAAATGAGGGCCAACGTCAAAGCACAAAAATCGATGCCAGATTCCTAGAACGCAATGAAGTTTTCACTCTAAATATTATAAGAGAATAATAAAAATTTCAGTACCCCAATGAAAGGCATACCAAGAAAATCAACAACAATGACGAAAAACAATTCAAAATGTGGAAACGACAGCTTCAGAAACGATGATAGCATCAGCAAAAAATTCAATTGTGAATTCTTTCCTCACAGAGAAAGTGAAAAAAAAAAAAAAAAAAACCGAGTTATTTGTATATAAAACGCACGATTGAACAGGTGAAATACGATGATGACTAACTTACCACGGATTTTCTGATCGGTTTAAATTATTCGAAGGACAAGTTTTGAGCCATCTGCAATACTAGCAAAAAAGACAATATCACGAAAGTAACTGCGTTGACGTTTCCTGTGAAACTCACGATTTTTTACATGCATGGAAATATTTGAGAACAACTATTGTTCTTTTCGAATTCAATTTAAAATGATTGTATAAAAAATTAAGCTAAAAAGGAAATATTTGATAAAAAAATTGCAGCATAAATAAATATCGTTCTGTCGCGATGCTGACATAAATCAAGAAACCTCGAAATAACAATGTATTTTTCACATACAATTGTGGTTTATCATTTTTTTCACTCAAAAACGTTTTGGGTATGCTTCATCTTTTAGAAATATGATTATAAATGAAAATACCATAATATTTTCGAACAAAATTCCACCGAACAGGAATATTTAAAAAAAAATGATTTGGTTTTCTTTGTACTTACGTCACTCAAAAGCTGTATCATGGGCTGTGGGAAATAAATCTTATAATTTTAAGTCATAATAAAGTGATGGGATGATATTTGAGATGGCACATTCTTTTTTTCACTTCGACACCGAGACCAATGGGGATTTTTCTCTAGTTCCATTCAAAGGCCTTTGAAGTAAAGAGTACTGACAAGCGGTCCCTTGGCCATCTAGCTGCTAATCTATTATACAAAATACTGTAGACTCCTGACCATAAATGCTTATCTGTTGCATAGGATATCAAATATTTCACTAGAAAAAAAATGCATTAAAAGTTAATGTGAATTCAGCTACATTTCAATTAATCGAAATTGCATATACTAAGACGAATGCACATTTTTATAATTAAAAAAAAAAGGTACGGTGCACATTTTATTCGCTTTATTCTTATTTATTTAAGTTAAGGAGTCAATAATTATTCACATATTTATTCTAAAACAATAGAAATTGCAGTTATTTAATTATAAAATGTTTCAAAACCTGAAATGATTAAAATTTAATATCACCAAAGACCATCGTGTACAATAAGGTGCTGTACGATGGCTTGCAGATATTTGGTAATGTTTCTCCAAATTATACGCCTTCAGGACTTAAGAGACCAATATTGTTCTACTAATTGATATCAAATATACAAGACAGAACGTGTAATAATAGATGAGATATCCGTAAAACGAGAGCAAGTATACATCTTCCAACTCTTGGAGGAGTCGTAAGAGGACACACAAAAAAAAGTTAATCCAGGTTACTAAAATCAAAAAATGAAATCTTTACATTACTCTCCGATTGGATGCCGCTTTGACAGATATATGTGTTCTGAATCTCCTTCCCCACACCATGCCTAACGTAAATAAATGTCAAGAATATCCAAGTCTCAAACGAAATAACAGTTAAATCTGGAGACTGGGATAAAGATTCAACTCTCATTCTAGTCATCTAATTGATTTCTGATTTATAGGATTCATAGGGAATAGCTTATCAAACACATGACATTCAAGTAATTAAAACTTAATCTTAAAAATATACTCTTCATGAATTAGTAGATCATCCAACAGAATGATATTTTCTTTTTGTGCTCTTTAAAAATCTAATTCCTTCTATTTGAATCGAATTCGAAATACTATAGCTGAATTAAAAATTAACATTGCCTTATTGACAACAGTATTTTCTGTTTTTTTATGCAAGAAAATGTTAACATGTGAGAGATTTATAATGAAGAATTTAATAATAAGGAATGAATGTGAATCTAGAGCTACATGAAACTATTATTAGCGAATCTAATAACTTTGGTCAAGAGACAGGACGATATCTGAGCTAATGCCTCTATTTACAAACTTTCACGTCGCTATAGAACGCATCATTCACGACGGCCTATGGTACAATCAAGAATTTAATATTCCTGGATACGAAGCTCAGTACCTTCCCCATAAGTATACCAATGTCCCGGTCAAGTAATGAGATCTTAGAGCATTTGGTAAAACAGCCGAACAGTAAAAATGAAACCGAAGGAAGATTAAAATACTGAGTTAGTTGTTGTAGATGAAATTTGGCAGAAGAATATCTCTCTCGAAGAGTAGGAAATAATTTTACCGATGTTATTGTTTAAGCCTAATCGGAAATATCTTCCTAAAAAAGTGTTGGGGCTGTGAGTGCATTGTTTCGGTGAAGAGAGTCTAATGAATGTTTGTTTTCAGTGTGAAAGGTGAGGTGAGACCAGAGCGACCGACTGGTTTCCCAGTGTAACTTGAGTTAATTGCAAATAAAACACAATGCACAGCTCTCCTAGTGGGGTTTGACTCATTTAATACAAATCTATTATTATTAAGTCTTCGAAAACGTTTTATAATAAATTACATTTTCTTTTCTCCCTCTAGAGTTAATTTAGTTTAAAACAATAAAATCGTAAAAGTACAGTTTGGTTGACTACAAAATAGTCTCATTCACTCCAAAAAAATTTTAATCTAATTTTTAAAACATTTAAAACGGGTTTGTGATGTATTATGAATAGGTATGAGATATTATATAAACTTAAAAACAAAATTCCTAAGCCTAAAAAGAAACTCAACAAAAATAAAGAGATGCATGTTTAAAAACACACTTTTTCTCACATCTGCATCCAGAATATGTTTTCAAAATAGTTTAAAAATGAGGACAAAAGTAAAATAATGAAATCACAAGCACTTGACGCCAGTAATTAGATAATTACTAAATAAAAAGGCCGATGCATTCATTCATAACAGCCTGTGACATTCACAAGTCTTTTTCTAACGATCACATTAATTAGCATACATTCACCTTGTCAACAATGTAGAAACCTGTTGATATCGATCATGCTGTGTCTCAACACCTCATAAGATTAAGAAACTGATTAACTTTCAAAACTGCGCAATCCGACGTTCTAGCTGATCACATTCGTCCCCAAGGTCATCAAATAACATGTTAATATTACAGCAGGGACGGAGCTGAATTCAAATAACAAGGATTTTTTCCCGCTCAATTATTTACAAATGTAATGGTTAAAAACTATTTTTTGTATTAAATATTGATTTAACTAGATATTTTTGTTTAGTTCCTGGTTTGATGGAACTCGGTTTTTAAATTCATTAAGGAAATTTTCAATTCTGGAATTAAGGAATTTTTTTTTTCGAAAGTATATCATAATCAAGAGCTTTTTTGCATTAAATACGAGTATGCATGTTACTAAGAGTTTAGTTATCATTTTGGTATGTTAATAAGATTAAACATTACTTAGTTCACAATTCAAAGAAAAAATTCAGTATTTAAAGTTTACTGAAGAAGTTGAATTCGGTAACGTTTAAAATATTTTTCACATTTCTAGAATTACAAAAGAGAAACATTTGAATTATAACATTATTCATTATTATTACAATTCCATTTAAGCAAAAGAATTCGAACGCATTACAAATAAAACTTGCTCACAAAAAAAAGACTCTTGATGCTATTAAAGTATGCAAGATTTCTTGTTTCAAGACTTCAAATTATAGGTAGTTCCATAGTTTTTATATTAATAATAAAAAAATTTTATGTGATGAGACGATATTTAATTAGTTGCAATCTACCGAAGAAAAGAAATAAAATATTGATTTCTTTACTACAAAAGAAATTACCGATTGTGCATTTGTTTTTGTTTAAAACTCAACACAAACTTTGTAAAAATAAATTGATTCATTTTAAAAAAGAATCAACGTTCAAAACAATAACACCAGGTTTATGACATGTCATATATCATAAACTCTTCTCCTAAAAAGCAATTTGATAATCAGTAACTTCAAATTCAAATTTGACTACATCACAAATAGCGAAACACTATATTGAAAATCAATTGTACTAATTCCACAGAGAAAATGAGGGGAAAAAAACTTTATTAACTATGAATTTGAAAATATTTAAGAGGACAAATGTTTCAAAATATTTAATCCAGTATATTATTTTAAATGAGACAGTAAAAAAAATAATTCACGCTTCGTCAAACACATCATATATAACAATACTTACACATACAATTTATAACTATTCTTAAAGCAATTACTATATTTAATATATTATATGTAAAATTTAACAACGGAATATACCGAATAGCAAAATAATTAATTCACTAAGTGAAAATGAATTCGCAGACACTGTGAGACTTTAGTTAAATAAAGAGAGCCTCGTCTTCGGTAAAACCAGCTTCGAAGAATTTTCTTATTACTTTAAATTCTATTGTTTTACGTGAACACTTGTTATTTTAGGAAATTAATTAACATTCTCTAACAGGATCATTCGTTTCATTTATAAATGAAAAATCATTATTACGATCACTCGTTTTAAGCTCAAGTGTTTTAACTCGACAGGCAATTAATAACCAACCAACCATTTATAACGATGTTTTAAACAAAAAGCGAAAGTGACACAACATGAAAAATGGAAGAGAGAGTAAGAAAACAGTTTCAGTCTGCAGACAAATATTCCATCAACCAAAAGAAAATTCTTCACAAATTAATTTGGAACACGTACATTTTCATCAAGAGAGAAAAATAATTAGCAAATTTAACACATACTATTCATTTCTATTTAAATTAATTAAATTTACTCCAATACATGTTTCACGTTTCATCTCCTTCATTCTAACACAGAAAATAAAAATCCATCGCCAATAAAATAAATAACAGCTCGATGTTAGATATTTTCGAGCCCGTGGAGGAGGAGGACAACTGACCTTGGAGTGCCGGCAGCGTTCAGAACCCTTGACCACTGAGCCCGAGGAATAGTTGACCGGTCGCTTTTTGTTGCGCCTTTACCAACCAGACCAAAAGCTACACGCAGTTTTTAAAGCGTTTTTATTCCTGTCGTTGCTATAGAAGAGACCCGCGCAACATCATCTTTTGAATGTTCTTCATTTTTTAAGCACAGCACACGAACGAATAACAGATATATTTTCATTCGATCACAAGAATATAAATCGATAATGAGGTATTTCTCCAGCTGAAAAATGTTTAAATATGTGTATCTTACTAAGTAACATTAAGCGATAACATAATAAGGAGTCTCGCGCACTTTATTTAAGATTCATATAAATGAGAAAAATAAATCAGAAAAATATCAAAAGCACCAATAAAGACGAAATGTAAACTGTAGATAATGAGATTCGATTTCTGTTTTCATGAAACCTTTCCCCTCTCACTAAATCTGATCCAACTTTACAGTGGAAATTCTTTCCTCTCCGCTATAATTTTCTTTCTACCCAATTTACTATCACATAAACGATAGAAATGAAAACTGTTCCAAGAGAAGTAATACCCCATTCACATAAAGCAAACGCAAGTTTGCAATCAGATGAACTTGGCGTCTGATAGGGGGCACTTTAATATGAGTGTGTTTGCAACAAACTTCATCAGTCCAAGATATCAACAGAGAGCGTAGGCGAGGAGCAAATTTAGAGGAGTCATTATAGAAACAGGTTTTTCTCTCAACTCCCCAAGCCAACCATGACCGGAAAAAAAACGCGCATCTTAAGGTCAAGGAGAAAAAAGCAGCACAAATAACTGTGCCATCTCGTTGATTGTCGATGCTGCTTCAGTAGATATTAAGGTATCTGTGATGGTAGGAAGCCAAATTTGAACAATACATGTTGATAAAAAAAAAAAAAAGTTTAATGAGCTGGAAGGAAAAAAATGTTTTGTTGAACGATGTTTATCTAGCAAAACATTGTTTTTCAACGAAGTTTATTAAAATATAACCCATGACGTTCAGTAAATAGTTTATTTTTTAAAGGAGTTTATACAGGAAGAAGCTCAAGAGGTTACATCAGATCGCTTGTATGAATTGGTTGATAAGAGAGAACAGTTGAATTTCCTTCAAATGAATGTTACACTCATTAGATTGTATAGCATACAAGTAAATTTCTTTCTTTTTCTTTCTTTTTTGTAGCATTTAAAAACAATGTGTGTGCATAAATCTGTAAATAATATTTAGTTAATAGTAAAATTTTGCTTAATTTATTGTATAAAAAGTTTTTGAAGCCTTTTTACCTCCCGTCTTGACAGCTTGTTCCTATACATAGGACAAGTACACAATAGTAAATGCCAATAATCAATAATCATTTTTAGTTATCGGTAAGAATGTCAAGTAAGACATACTGAATATTAGCTTTGTTAAAATAAATTTTCATTTTACATATTTCAGTCAATGTAGCCAATTACTATTACTTATATGACAATACTTAAATAAAAACAAAAATATCAATTATTTAAATTTTTTAATGCGAAGATGGTACGTTAACAAATATATTTAATTATCAATAAAAACCACGTAAATGTTTTTTTAAAAGTAAATAACATGAACAAGCATAGATGCAACTGCATTTGAAAAAAATTGCTGAACTAAAAAAAAAAAAAAAATTCAAAAAGATATTTATCAACAAAAAATTTTATATTCATAAGGCATATAATAAATTTCGCATTCAAGAATTAAAATCATAATCACGCGTACTTTATTTCCTTTACTATCATTTCTGAGAACAGTAGAATTAATTACGATGGTTATCCTAAGAAATGTTGTAAAGTTGTCCCATGAAATGGCTCACAATTTCTTATATGTTTTGGAAACGATTATCAGTTCACCTTAAGACAGTCTTATTGTAATATAGCTAGCTATATGCGTAATTGTATATCAATGCTTAGGAAGTATTGAAAAATAAGAATTACCAATGTTTACGACTTTTAAAGCCAATCGTTTTAAGTTAAACAAAGTGCTTGCCCATCAATAGAGCGAAAAATTAAACAAAAAATATGCGCATCAACAGAGCGGAAAAATACATGTTTGTAAACCGAGACGGATTAATTAAAGAATCATTTTGATTTGAATAAAAGCATCTTCTGTCAACATGAAACACGCTACCCTCCCTCTGTTAGAACTAAACAACAATTATCTCCGGGAATAAGTTCTTAGGATAAAACTGCCAAATACGACACAGGATTTCCTGTCGTCTCGAAAGAAAACATTGAAAACAGAAATGCTCCGTTCGAAGTCATGTTTTGACGGCGTTTCTTTTTCATCGCATATCAGTCTCAAGCAATAAAAAAAAATCCATAAGAAAAACATATAGCATTCAGTTTAATTAACATTAAAAAGAATGGAATGGAGTGCTTTACATTACTCAAAAAAAAAAAAAAAAAACTCCTGTTATTACTTTTTCCGGATCACTTGTAAGACAAGAAAAACACACAATGATACGTATTATTACAAGCAAACATGAATATATCATAAGAATTTCATTCCTACTTCATCTCATCTCTTCTATCATCGCAATTCACTTCAAATAAGAGAGAGAGATTAAATTTTCCAATTCTCTGCTTATTTTTCCAGATAAAGGTTTGGCTTGAAATGAATTTGCTCAGCAGCTTCAAAAACGGGTTATTGACGACAATTTTCGTAATTTTGATCTACGATTAAGAGATGAAACCACATCCTAAACTGAGTATGACGCCCCCCTTGTACTTTCACACTACACAAGATTTTAGAGATCCATATATATGAAGCATATATAACACATGCCGGTAAATTATTTTCACTTGTCATTACTAATCTTAACCCTAAACAGTCAGAAATAATCTAATTTGGAGAAAGAGTCCAACAATAATGCTAACTAATTATTTATTCACTTATCTGAATACTTAAAAATCAATATTAATTAAGTTTATCTAAACTTAAGTCTTACGAAAATCGATCAGGTTTGAGTTCTGCTCCAATATATATCTGACGGTTCGAATCGTGCTAGGTTCAAAATATTGACATTAGAAATATATTACTTACATTAAGAGTTTTTGATTAAGGTGTATTTACATTACTAAGATATATTTAATATATTTATCGTCTGCTTTTATTTTACATCCGAACAGAATATTATTGTCTACTTTAACACTTTATCGTTTGCTCTTATTTTAATATTTAATTTGATAAATGACTTTATGGCAGAATCGTCTGTTTTTGTTCTTTTGGTTGTTAACATCGGCAAAGTCTTTGTACTTTAGAAAGTTTTTGCTTATGAAAATAAAGAACATGAAAAGGGGTTTTTCTTTCTTGATAAATAATTGCTTCTACGAAGCCTGGGGCTCGATATAAGGATTAAGTTATGCTAATTATTATTCATTTAAGGTAATTTTACTTTTTTCGGGAACTTAATAGTTATTATATACTTTTATCAAAGATTTCCGCGAAATTTCGATTTGCTGTAACAAGTCGTGAACTCTTTTAATATCTATTCTAAGATCACTTTGATCAAGCCGAACACACCTTTGGTTACGCGCGGTTTTTTCAGATGTCTCATTTGGATCACTTCGATTCAGCATTTTTTTTTTTTCACAAACCAACTCTCAACCCTCGTATTCGATCCTACGCTGCTTATATGATATTATTTATTTATTAATCCATTCATTACACTTCATAACTTCAATGTAATCTACATGAATAACATTTCACTTATTGTGGGCGAGGTTTCATTTTAATCAATTCAAACAGAAAAGTCATCGAGATTTGTCGAAGGGAAAATTGCGGTAGAGCCCACGTTATAGTACAACCCCGTTATTCGGCATGCATAATGAGATACGTTCCAATTTTGAACGGAACCATCCCGTTTTTAAGTACATTGTCCCTAAAATAGCTTGTACCGTTGTCTCCAAATACAGCTTTAGGACGACGAAATGTCCTGTTTTCAGAATGAGACCAGCCCACTGCAACATTTTAATAAATCGACGAGATATAAAAAAAAATCCGAAAAATTCAGAGTAACAGATGTATTTGTTGAAAAAGGGGGGATTTATTAATTATAATCACGATACAGAAGTATTCGATGAGTATTCATTTATTTCAAATTGCATAACATCGTGATGGGGCAATTAAATACGTAAAAATATACCACACTTTAACTGACTGAGAACAGTAGATTGCAAATGATCCAGGACAATTTAATATTTAGAACATCAACATTTATTTGACACTACAATTAGTAATGTGCATGAGAATATTGCTTTGTTTGATTTGAACAATAATAGATTAGTTCATATACTTACAAAATTAATAGCTAATATCTAACCGAAAGAGATACAGCTTGTATTATCATGTTAAAATAGAATACAAGAACAAATGACGAGTGGACACAAATACAAGAAAGACCTGATAATCCAGAAAACAGCAAATCTGCAATATGTCCTTACTAATCCAAATATGTCCTTGCTAATCCAATATAAAGTGGCAGATCCGGACCGTCGATGGAGAGAAGGAAATCCGGACATATTCAGGAGAGGAGGAGGACAGTAGATGAATCACGAGGATAACATTCGAATCGGTAAGGCAAGAACACCTTTTCTTCTACTGTGTTCTTCGAATACCTTCCCAGATATAAATACTAATATCGCAGGTACTCATGCAGAATATTTGCAATTTGCATGCAGAAATTAGTTGTTCTAACGCGCCGCCTCATTGCAGGGTGGGAAGGTGTAAGTGGTTCTTGCCGCCTCATGGAATAGTGAGATGGTGGCAAGTATTTTAAAGTGGACCACCGCAACCGTAAGAAGTAACAAAAGGGAACACAGGAAATAAATTTCAACCGAAAATCGTTGTGTCGAATTGTGGAGATACTTTTAAGTCAATAATATGAATTACAGGAATTCTCGGCTATTGTATACATTATATGTCTAATAGGCATTAATTCACATCCGCAGAAAGAGACTTTTCTCTTATGAATAAGTTGTGGACAAAGGGAAAAAAACACAGTTGCAGATTGCAATTCTTAAAACAAAGCTATTACTAAAGTAAATTTTAAGAAATCCTGCCAATAATTTCATTTTTATTCGAAATCAACACCAAATTGGCTATTCTTTGGGGGGGAAAATATCAGCAGATAAATTATTTTCACATGTACATTCAACTTATTTCATTAATAAATAAATATAGAGAAATATGAGTTTTTTTATATTGGAACTTTTTTTTTCAGTCTTAAGATGTGTTCTGAGTTTGTGTTTTACTCCGTGACATTACGTGACGACAGCCTTAAGCATTGGGTTACTGAAGCCAAATGGTTACGAGACTAGCCCTGGTTCTTTAAGTTCCTTATTTCCATAATCAAGTCGAGCCATTTGAGGACTTAGAAGTTCACTTCTCATGTTCCAAATATCGTTCTTAAGTGGAAACCACACTCGAACCCGCAGTCGCTATCAGTCGTGTGTGTTCTACCAACCGAATTATCTTAACCCCAACCGGATAAAAAATAACGGTTATATTTTTTATATTTATGAATAGGAGAAAAATTAAGCAACTGGCAACTTCTTAATTTGCTTTTTTAATTACAGTGTATTTATATTCAATTGTTTCATTAAATATGTCCTGAAAATGGAACAGTTTTACATATAGTAGTCTCTCTTTAACCCGGATTTCGGCGGTATTTTTACACGTGCAGACAAGCCTTATACTCGTACACGTTTTTTTTTTATATATACTCTTTACTTCAATAGAATAATATAAACTATACATACAAAATGGTGCTTTTTGTAGTTTTATTTAATTCATAGGTTTGACACTTTATTTGCGTGTACCATAATATATTCTATACAATAATACATAGCTTTTGCTACTTAAATGCGCTATTACTTGAGATTGTCCAGTGCTCATGTCCTACGACAAATCAAGTTTAATTGTGTGTGTGGAAGCCTTAATAAAATAACTGAACTAAAATCAATTTAAAATTTTATTTGGAATTAAATTTAAATTTTTGAATGGAGGAAGTTCCAAGAGGCAGTGATATTTTTGTCACTTTCTAAGCGTAATAAAATTTAGATTGTGTGTATATCAAAAGTAATTGCACTCTAATTTTTGTGACCGAGGTGAAATATCTATGCAAAACGCCGAAATTAATCATTTTAAGAAATGATGTTTTTTCAACTAAAACAAGTTTTAGAAAACATAACACTTTCGAATAAAATTTCGTCTCAAAATTGACAGAGCTGGATGCTTTAATATACCAAGCACAAACTAATGTCGAATAAAATATACACAGAAATTTGCATCACAAAACCATATGCATCTAAAACTGTCTCGCCAATCATTCTAACGTTTCGCATCACCCTCCTCCTCACTTCCTTCCATTATGAATTGTCTGCATTAGCAGAGAAACACAGACAAGCACTTCCATAAAAGGCAGGGCCTGACAAGAAAACGACCTTGTATTATCAATGACAATATCGCAACTTTTGCAGATTTTTTCAGAAATTGCTTTTGAGGCATTTTGAACGAATATTGATCTGTTTTTCACCGAGTTAAAAATAATAGATTTTTGTTTCTCTTTCTAAAACGCATGAATTCATAAAATTTCTCGTTTTTAATCGCATCGAATTGATTGTCTATTCTTTTTTTTATATGTATTCAAGTTTGTCTCTTAAATAATGATGTTATGAAACTATGCAAAATTAAAACGCATCGCTTTCAATATTTTAAATATTTTTACTCTTTCCCATCGGAATTTTCAGAGACTAAAAAAATTATAATTAATACAGTAATAAAAAGGATATTTTTTCTCGATGGACCGAATAATTCTGAACCTCGGGGAGGATGACACCTAAATTGTCACTTCCCTCCCGAAACAGATGTTTTTTGAAACCACTCGGAGAAGCAACATGAGGGGTATTAGCAACGGATATCGTAATCATACTCGTCATATAACTCGTTAAAACATAGCATAACTTATTAAGATACACAGTAACGTATCCGGTTTAATTGCAATATATACATTCACTAGCTGATACACGTCCAATTCGCTGGACAGACGATAACTTAATATTTTGGAACCTATACGTAAGATATCAAGAAAAATTTCAATTTTTAAAACGTTAATGATAATCTAAATTTAAAATTTTAAGAAATTGATTGCCTGTAATAATGGTTATCCTCGACTTTCAAATATATGAGAAAAATAAAAAAAAAAATTAGGAAACAGTCACCCCATATATATATATAATATGAATACAATTCATTCCACCGTATACATGTTACACCTAATATTACCAAAGATACAACCTTTTGTCAGAAGATTCATCATGTGCTTGACTTTCAAATGAAATACACTCGCAATGGCATCGTGTCTATCATAAGAATTTTGTCCTTGTCTCGAGACATCTTTGCTTTCTGACCATTTAGGATTGCAAGAGACTGCAATCCTTAAAAATGTCACCCAAGTCGGGACGTCCAAAATGTCTTACGTATGTCATGGCCTCGAGTTTGTTCATGCATGTAGCGAGGTCCTCCAGTAAACGAAGATTGTCTTGCGTGTGTGCTACTCCGTAAAAAGTCGATATTTTAGTATTTTTCAAAATCCCGCTAAGTTTTGGAGCTAAACTACACTTTCACCAAACGTGGGATTCCAAACTCATTTCTTTCTATCGCTAAATATGTACGTTTTCTATTTTCGACAAGCACGAAATTTCACATAAAGAGCCCCTTCGCCAAAATCTTGCCAATCCTCCATCAGCGCTTCAATATAAAATTATTTGGTATTTTTCCATTTCGCTCGCGCAAATCTCACCAAGTAAACTTAATGGGTGACAATACACAGTATACATATAAAAAAGTACATTCCGTTTGTCGTCGGTCATATCACAGTTGGCGATAAAGTCGCCAAAAATAACATAAGAGTAGATTAACGGATGAAAATTACCTTTTGGATAAGACTTCCGTAAAATCCGTTCTTAGTGAGCGTCTACATCGCAAAATGAGTACCTATGCTAAATTTCAAGTCAATCGGTTGCATAGTCTTTGATATATATATATATATATATATATATTATTTCGCTTATATATATATATATATATATACTTCATTTTGATTTCATGAACGTAACGTTTATCCTATGAAAATTCTATTATTGTCCTCAAATTTTTACTATTCTATTTGTATGCAATAAAGTGCATCCGAAAAAGCAAAAAATAATGAAGGTTTCTGTAGAATTACATTTTTCCTCCGGTTCTTGAAAATAGTTTAGAATATTTTTTTAAAGAACAAAAAACCCACAAACGATTCATTAAAATAGGAGTAATAATATTTTTTAAAAAATCGGAGGAAAAATTTAATTTCGCAGAAACCTTCATTATTTTTTGCTCTTTCGGAAGCACTTATTTTCATTCAAATAGATACTATAGTTTGGATTTAAGGATGATAGTAGAAATTCATAGGATTAACATAACGTTCACGAAATCAAAATGGCCGGTAAACAGAGGCCTAAAATACGATACTATTACTGATTTTCCAGTAATCTGTCGGTACTGTGGTCCCATATCTACCGGATGAGTACTACCGAGTGAGTACTGTATTTTGAAAAATAAAGCTAGTGAGTTAGATCTGTTATCGTGGAGTTTACCTTTTGTTTCCAGTATACACATAAGTAATTCGTATTTTTTGGATAATTTGAATTATTTTTTGGTCTCTTCAACTTAAAATTATCTAAGTTTGACACTAATTGATTCATACCCACAAGATTAAAATATATTATTATAACTATTAAAACAAATCGCATACCTAAGTACTCTAATATAAGAGAGAAAAATGTATCGAACTTCAATTATTTCAATCTTGTTTTACATCTCCGCGAGATTTTAAATGTTTTACATTTGACTACGAATATTTCCATATTTTTCCAACACAACAAGAATCGAGCTATATTATGACTGTCTTATAATTATTATTATATCGAATCTCTCTCTCTCTCTCGAGCACTCTAGTGATAATTTAAATGATACCGAACTTTATAGTTTCAAACTTATGTTTTAACTTCTAGAATCCCTCCACAAAAATATTTTTTCCAAAATTTATTTATAAACTTCTCCTAATCAAGCTCTTTATCGAAATTTCGAAATTTTTAGTTCTGTAACTTTTCTCTATTAAAAATAATACTTATATATAAAAAGGAACTGTTCTATGCAATACATTGCCAAAAAACAGATTCTGCCAACAAAGAGACTCTTCTTTGCAACTCATAATAAAGAGTTTGAAACTTTTATATGTTTTATTTCATTCTAATTAAAAAAATTTAAGAGAAATTTATTTTGACATGTTTTCCAAAATTAAGTTCAATACTGGTGAAAGCAGGCATCAAACACGAACGCAAAAGAACGATATTATATTTAAAAGGGATCGGTTACGACATTTTGTGGTCAAGTAAACAATAGCTCCTTTGGTGGCTAATAACGGTTTAATTGTGATCGTCAGCGCATATTGTTGAACATGATTCAATCAGGAAATCCGCGTGATGTAACAGCCTGAGTTCCTTCCAGTGTAGAAATCGGTGATGTTATTGCTAAAATTATAACAGCGTGACATAATAAAGAAATGGATAGTGAAATCATCATTCAGATGTGAGTGATAAGTTGTACAAGTATAATTTTACTTCTATTGGATGTTAGAAAGAGCAAAAAAATCATAAGAAATTTCACAAGAATTATAAGATTTCAGGTATCAAGTTTAAAATGAAAAATGCTGAAAATAAAATATATTCTAAGCTTTTACTGTATTAAAATACCGCTAAACAAAACACGGACTTCGATGAAATATCAGTTTTAAGCAAAGAATCACTGATTCCTAAAAATTATTACTAAATTCTGAATCATAACTCGAGGATAATACATTTCTATCAATTTTAAGTCTTTTTCCAGCCCTTTGCATTTATTTGGTTCCATCATCAATTTTTCGGAATTTTCAATTAATTTTATTGAATCACAGTCTCATTTTCATTGAATAATAAAACACAGTCTCATTTATTATTAAGCTTAATGTCCCTTGCTAATTATCAACTTATGAGAATCTTGGCGGAAACATTTTGATTTATCGCAATTCTGAGAAAAAAAAAACTAGTGATATAAAATTATTAATAATGTATTCATTAATCAACATTATTTACATATAATTTAATTTTTTTTATCATTTAAATCCTTCTGAAGCATTTCTTATTTCAAATTTTTTAAAAATTTCTTGGTCTTCTTCAGAAATTTTTTTGCTGTAATTCAGTTGACAAAATATCAGAACAATGCAAAATTCGTAGTTTTTAAACCAATAAAATAACACTGTAAATTTGTATTATACAACATTTTTACATAACTAATAGTTTTGTTACTAATAAATACTTAAAATAGAAAAGATATTTTCAGAAAAAAAAGTAATGAATTTTTCGTTGCAAAAAAAAGTATATGAACATCAGACTTCAGAGATGCATCAAGTATAAATAAAATATCTAAAGTTCTAAATAAAAAGTTAATGCTTGGTATCCAATCATTTGGTAGCCAAACCATGACGTTACCTTCTCCATGTTTCACGGTTTTTAAAATAATTTGAGGTTTTATTGCGGTATTCCCCCCTATTGCAAGGACGTGTTTTGGTTTGAAAATTTCAAACTTGCTTCCGCAGAAAAAAATAATATTTTTCCAGAAATCTAACGGTGTGTCAGTATTTTTTGTCAAAATCTAGCAGTTTCTTCTCCCTTCTATTAGCTACTGAAATATATGTTTCTTCCTTGGCTGTCTTCCTTTTATGCTTGTCTCTAAAAACATTTCTAACTATCTGATATGCTACGGTCTTTCCTGATACTGTTTACGGCCAGCATCTGAGAACTTCTCGATGGAATTTTCAGAGCATATTTCACCAGTAGCATTCTTTCTCTTACAGTCATTCTTGGTCTCTAAAATGTCGACTTATTATTCACCACAACAGTCTCATTTTTCTTTCTAATTACATTACGAATTGAGCACAATGAAATATTTAACCCTTGAAATTTCACGACACGCTTTGCACTATGGTGCAGTTAAACGACTTGTTCCCTCTTCCCAAATGAAATCTCTTTTATTTTAGGTGCCATGACAGAACATTTGCTTGAAATCTGATTTAAATGAACTGAAAACAAATGAACAAGTGCCTTTTAACTGAAATTAATATGAGGGTGACCTTGAAAGTTAAATGATGTCACCGTTCGCTGTAATTTGTATGCTACATTTTTCTGTTCTAAATACTTTTTTGCAGTGCTAATTTCGTTATTTTTGTTTTAAAAATTCTGTATACACTCTAAATATTTTATTTTCACTTATAACATATCTTATGAATGCTTTCTTATAAGAATTCGTTATTCGATTTGTTTCATTTATTAGCTTGAAAATTCTAGTTTTCATTGTGTTTTAATACTTTTTTTTTGTCAACTGCATGTGAGAGGGGGGGGTTAGCTAAAAAGAAATAATACATAGACATCGCTAAAAATTGTTATTCCCAAAAGGGAAAACAATTATTCATTTTTAATGCATTTTTTCGCCCTGTTATCGAATATATATACCAAAACTAGTTTCCCGACTATTTATAAAATCATTAACTGACAATTTAGAACTGGAGGAAAATTAAATTTATCCTTAATTTTATGTATCATTCTTTCGAATTAAAACTGATGAAGTTAAAATTAATTCCAATTCAGAGTTAATCACTTAAAAACAGCAATAAAAGCGTGTCACAAAATTAATATCTAACCCCTAATGGTTAACATTTAAACCGTAATTTTGAGCACAGCATAAAAAATGTAAGGAAAACGCGTAAAAATAATCAACTAAGTAAAATATAAATGAAAAACAAAAAACTTTGGAACGTTTCCAGTTAATTACATTTGCCATCATTTTTAGGAGTCTACCAAATAAGTTTTGAGATAATATTCCATGGACAACGCTAAAGTGCACCAAAAGGGAGAGGAACTTTGAAACAGAAAAAAAAAATGCATTCGGATATTAAACAATTACAAAAGATCCGTAACATCACAGATGACAGGAAAGATACCATACAGATGTTAATCGTGATATTCGAAATCTTAAAAATGAAAAAAAAAAAGTACTATTCTAGAGAGAGGAAAAGAGCTGCATAGACATTTAAAAAAAAAATCGCCCACTCTTAACTTCATGCAGTAGTAGATTAGTTTTTGGTGGCGTTTTAATCGTTACGTAATCAGGCAATTTAACTATCGAAAAAAAAACAGCCTACAGTAAAAATAATTAAAATGTTTTTAGGCCAAGTAATGGATTTTATCTGAGTCAAAAGCGTTCTCCATTTGAACTTCTTATTTTAGATCCTGGTGTCCACCTCTTCATTTTAAAGTGTAGTATATGACGTCATAATTTCAAGTGAAGTTTACATTGAAAGGCGAATCGTATTACGCATACTTTTCAAACAGACTTCAACTAGACATAACAATTACCGCTCCCACAGAAATTATTTATCGCGTAGACAGCTGAATGATACCGATTTAAGTTAACATAACTTATTTGAAGATATCAGTACGATAAATGCGATAACGTTATAGATTTTATAAATTTAATTCAATATGATGAAGCTGGAAAAAAAATAGATCTTACACGCAACGTAATACTTTAAACGTCCTGTCTCTGGTTTAAGAATAAATTATTTTGCTTAACTTCCAGGAAAAAAAAGTATGCCTGAAATCAGTATAACAAGTCTAAATTTTCATTCGCTTAATTAACTGAAATTTTGTGCACAGAATGAGCAATGTTTTAGATTTCAGAAGAAATGAGCCGAAATCCTTCAGATCCAAAATTAAATTTTTTTTAAAAAAAAGTTCAAAAGTAATGTATAATAAAACCTGTAAAAAAAAAAATTCAAAAATGCTGTATTTCAATTGGTGCATTTCAAAAAATATATTTTTAAAAATCAACCTCTTTGAGAATCGTTGTAACTAAATATCTTTTTCTAACGGGCTGTTACTTAAAAAAGTATGTAGTTATTACATTATATCACAATAAATTTCTAAAATCTACTACAGCAGAAATTCGTATCCAATGGTTACAAAAATTAAAATCATTAAAATATGAACCCGAAAAAAAACATATTATTGGTGATATACAAAACAGAATATAAACCTATTATATAGATTACTCAAGCATCAAAAGCATATATATATATATATATATATATATATATATATATTCCTTTGTGTCTTTTTAATCACTTCGCCAAAATAATGAAATACATATGTTATTTTTATACGCATAAATTATACTATGCAAGATAAAAGTAAACAAATAATACGAGTAAAAGGTAAAATTATAAAACGCAATAAAGATTCTAGTTGAAGAAAATAGAAGGTTAATATCGCACCTTTTTGGCAAGATTAACCTTTTCTATGAGAGTTTAAACGAAAATCTTACTCCCGATAGTCATTCAATCGCAATATAAGAAAATAAAAAAATAATCCGAGAGATCATTTCCAGGTTATCGAATTCCCCACGAAATTAGTGCCTCATACATTTTTAAGCACCACCACAAGGTGAGAAACAGTACATGAACTGATACTAATGGGGCCATGGGGGAAAAAAATGTACACAATGAAGCGTACGGATAAAAGAACCTTTCTTATCATCCACTAACTCTATACACGGACAGCAGCAAATTGCAGCAGTGGGTCAAAGATACGAGCACAAAATAGTTTTTCTCATGATCATCCATCCGAAGTGGAAGTACCAGAAGCCTAGAACACAATAAGACAGCATCACACGTCCATGAAGCGAAGATGTTTCTTCTCAGCAAACGATATTTTTGATGTTGCCCTTCTTTTTTTTTTTTTTTTTAGCTAAAAGTTTTTTGTTGTCGCTCTTCGCTTCACGGATCAGAAGAGAGCGATCATTAGGGGAAAAGAAACTTCTAAGTCAAGGATTAGCTATTTCGGAACTACTTCCAGGAACCTACAACAGGGGGAAACATGGGGACTATTTATTACTCCAAGGTACTCGAAACATAGACGAGTCTAGGTGTCATGATGGTAAAAGAGGGATATCACGTGAGAGGAAGAGTCCTTGGTGGTGGATGACAGTGAAATTAGAATGCGGAATAACAACACTGAGAGATGCCCCAATACGTCAGAAAACAAGAGACCTCATCAAAGCATAAGAACAAAATGTACTGCCAAAAATGTTACACTGCACCGTTCCTTCCAAGCACTGTCATTTGTTTATCTGTAACGTTTCAGACGTCGAAAAAAAAGTTTTTTGAGTAACAATTCGCAGAAAATTTCGGTACTTAAGTAAGACAGAAAAATCAGTTTCACAGTTTTCAAATAGATACATTTATTTATATTTTTTTTACACAGAAATTACCTCGTAACTGCAACTGTAACCATTTCCAGAATATTTTTGATGAATAGTGGAAAAGGATGAATAAATTAATAAAGTAGTCCTACTTTGAAAATATAGGTTCCAGAAATAACGCTAGCAAAACACTTTAAGACTACTAGTTTATTTATGCCAACAACAAATATTTAATTTCATCAGTTCATCTCACAACAAATGGCAAAACTTGATCCGACAAGGAATGACGTAATGAATTATATAGTATGAATTTACACTTCATCTGAAAATACTTTCTTTATATTTAGTTAAGAAAATGCATACAAAGGAAATATTGCTCAACCAAATAAAATATCAGCGTATTACAAATATTGTAAAGAGATTAATTCATCACATATTGAATTAATGATCATTTATGATCAGAAATTGATAAAATAATATTTAAAATGAAATAAATATGGTGCAACATTCTAAGTAAATAGCCTATTGAGTGATTTAAATTAATAACAAAATTAATGGAAACATAATTAGATATATTCAAGATGAAAATTTTAATTGCATAAAGAAACTGATAAATTTTTAAAAAACATGAGAATGATTAATTACAGAATTAATAATTGAAGGTAAATACATTAAAAATATTAAATCACGTGAAAAATTGAAAAATAAAGTCGTTGAGATTGAAGAAAATTAAATTTTGGAAAAGTTGAATGTTTTAAAATAAGTTGAATTTAAAAGCACTCTAACTCAAAGAAAAAAGAATTTTAAAGTAAAATCAATAAATAAAATTCGAATTTAAAAGAAAATTTTAAGGAAAATGTAAACATACAAAACATGATAACAGTACAAAACAATAATTTCATCTTCAATGTCATATATAATCATAATACCGAAAGAATACAAAAACCAAACGAATAAAGATAAATAATTCTACTTTCGGAATCAAAATATTAAAATGTATTCTTGAATAAAACATGCCAATGCCATGAAAAAATGAAAACTGAAAACAATATTTATGAAATTTTTATACTAAATTATTCGTATAAAAATAATAAGATTACTTCAATAACGTATAAGATCTTTTCAAAAACACAACCTTTTTCATATAAGTAGGTAAGGAAGGGGGGGTGCTTTTTTTACACGTATAATAAAAACAAAGTATACTTTGCAAGCTAGCATGACCATTAAAACAAGAGAAAATTAAATTGGAAGAGAACTAAAGAAGAGGCAAGATTTGAGCACATCATATAATCGCAATAGAATACATGAATTTTTCAATTAGTTCAACAAAGCTAACGATTTTTATAAATGATTACGTCATAACAATGAGTTGTTTTTCTAGACCATCCCATTTCCCACGCAATGGGTTCTGAAAATTTATGCATATTGTTATTATTCACGATAAATAAATGATTTATATGCAAATTTTCATGATATAACTGTTTTGAAGGAACGAAATTCTATTTTCTTGGGAACGAAAAGAAATAGCGATAGCCGTTTGAATTTGTTTACGAAAACTATTTACATTTAAGATTTGGAAACAGAATGGATGAATAATGCGTTGAGGCGCAATTCAGTTTCATAATGGAATCCAAAAAGAGTTTAATAGTAACATGCTGGTGGAAATTAATTCAACACTCAACCAAAAATGACTAAATGATAAAGGTAACATCACATTTGTATAACTATTTTTATTTAATTCTTATAAATTAGCTAGAATTTCAATAATTTAATTTCATCTTCCTTTTCAAGGGAGAAGATAACTCAGTTTATGTTTCTTTTTAAAAAATAAGCTCTCACAAATTTTCTATAACCTTATAATGCTTCTGAGACATATATTAAAATATTAAAGTACTAATTTATTATGTTAACCCAATATTTTTTTTCAAATAAATTAATTTTAATTAACTGACAACAGAATGAGTACCAGCCAAATGGAAATTCCATGTATATTTCTACTCATATTAGAAAAATGGCTAAAAGGAAAATACCTCTTTGTGAAGGTTATATGTAGGCAACGTCAAAATTGGTAGTTTAACTGCAATTTTAACTGTTATTGAAAATTTATCAAGAATGAAGTATTAAGGCTCCCTTCTACCCGCCATTTTGATTTCGCGGACGTAATGTTAATCCTATGGAATTTTGACTTTAATTCTCACATCTTTACTATTCGATCTTTTTGAATGCAATAAAGTGCATCTTAAAGAGCAAAAAATAATGAATGCTTCTGTGGAAATACTTTTTTCCTAAGATTTTTAAAATTATTTTTATTCTTTATTTAATTATTCGTTTTTGAGTTTTTCGGTCTTTAAAGAATATTTTCAAATATTTTTAAAAATCTTAGAAAAAAAGTAATTTCACAGAAGCATTCATTATTTTTTGCTCTTTCAAATGCAATTTATTGCATTCGAATAGATCAAATAGTAAAGATGTGAGAATTAAAGTCGAAATTCCATAGGATTAACATTAAGCTGACGAAATCAAAATGGCGGGTAGACGGGAGTCTTAATTACAGCAAATATTACTCATTTGTTTTCAAAAAAGAAACCAAGATGACGTAGATAAAAAGATTTCCGTTGCAAAATTTTAATTAATCCTGGAAGCTACTTTTGAGTTAAAAAAGCGAAAAGTTCTCCACCTTTTGGACCCATATTTTTGCTTGGAATTTTTTTTAAAATTCATTTATGCTTTACACATTGATGAACTTAATTTTTTATACAATTTTGAAAAGCAATAATTAAAATTTTTTTTGTAAGAATATATAACACCCGTTTTCCTAATACAAAATCTATGAAAAAAACTATCTCAGCAGTATAATTATCTACACATTTTAACAGGATAAGAACCCCATTGAACCGTCGAAATAATGATCAAATTTACTTTTTTTTTAATTCACCTATGAAAAAAAAATACTTTGTAGCACACATGTCAATAAATTTAATTGTAATCTGCATTTGAAGATTATTCTTATTTTTATGTTTGTAATTTACAAGTATATAAGAGATTGTCACGATAACAAATTTCAATTAAAATTTTAAAATTTTTCCTTTCCTAAAACATTTACGTAGAACACTTAAATAACTCATTGTCAAAAAAATAGTTGCACCAAGAAAGGTTAGTTAGATTGAAATGATATTTGAAAGTAAGTACTCACTAATAATTATAATTAATGTGATTAAAAACTGAGCGTGGGTAAGACATAATTTATTGGTCAAAATACAAAATCACTACAACTCTCTCAAAGGGATGTTGGGCCACCATTATTTCCAATGCATTCCTGCTGCACGTCGTGGCATGGAGTCGTAAACGCTCTTAACAGTATCTTAACTTATCTAATGCAGATTGAACTTTGGCATGTAGATCTTGCACATATTGTGGTAGCGATGAAGTCTTAACAGAACGGCGTATAGCATCCCATAAGTTTTCTACGGGCGATGCTGCTGTCCACGACATACAGTCCATAGCAGCGAGACCAACTCTTGCGATGACAGCGATATGAATAATAGCGTTATTGTGTTGAAACAGGGGTTTGTAATGGCCGTTCACAAAAGGAATAGCCACCTGTCGTAAAACCTCACTAACATATCTTTGGGGCGTCAAAGTGGTTTTGATGAAGGCCGATGGTGATCAGGCATCATACTAAATAACACCGCATAACATTACACCCTACTGCTGGCTGTGTGGCATGTGACGACAAATCACCTATAGTGGCGCTGACCTCGTTGCCTTCACACGCGGGAGTGATTATCATCCTCACCCAAGACAACAGCGAGATTCGTCATTAAAGATGACCCGCTGCCATTCCGCGTAGCTCTATGCTGTTATTTAATGGTACCATTGCAGTCTCGGGCGAAGATGCTGTGATATTAGTGGTTATCTCCATAATCGTCTATTTGCAAGCAATCGAAAAGCATGCAGCCGTTTGGTACAGGATGACGCAGAGAAGGTATCGCTGTCCAGAGGCAGTTGGAGCGCTTGCCAGACAATACTTCAATCTTTCTTACTTGTCCGTGTAGCTCTTCCTGAGCCTTCTAGCCGTGAGCAATAACTTCCTCGTGTCCAATTTCAACAACAGCGTGAAACTGTTAACATCTGCGCGACCGATTTTACCCTCTGCCTTCAAGTAATCTTGCGATTGCGACCCTTCTCAAATCCGTCTAACTGTTTTTTCTCAAAGACATTCAAATTGATAAATTAAACCCAAATACTCTGGATAGAATCAAAATTACATGCTTTGGTAGAACGTTTCGAAGAGTCCTTAATGGTGAGGTAGGTCACTCGTTTGCTGGTATCATTGGAGCCGACGCGGCTGACACTTAAATCATTTGCGAACCTGCAGAGAAGAAACAATTTCTCAATTTTTATTTTAGTACTTTACTTCATTTTTGGTGCAACTTTGCGTGTGCATTATAGTAAATATCTTGACGGGGATACAATTTTAATTCTTACATTGAGAAAATTGGAAAACTCTTTTTAAAACCATTAAAGGATACGTTGTATCATCGCTCTATTCCACGAATTTCAAGATAGGCCGAAGTCCAGCTTATGAGAAAACTTACTGACTCTATAACTGGTTGGGGAAAAAAAAATATCACAATACGCCCACGCTTCAAGAAATATTGATATTCTACTTGCATCTTTATTAATTAATGTAATCAAAGAGCAGAAGAGTAACAAAATATTCCATTGATAATCTGGTAATATCTTATTAAAAATCTAAATCATCTACTACAATCGCACACAAAAAAAAAAGAAAAGAAAAGAAACCTACAAATTATGGTACCGAGTCGCAAAAAAAAAATGATGTAACAAAAACAAAAAAAATTACATTTAATATCATAGACACGTACAATTAGTTCAGCTTATGGTATGTCGAATAAAAATTCAAGTATATCATATAATCTAGAGTCACGAAATGTACTAGAAAAAAACAATCTAGGTAGCAGTACTTAAAGCCATTTAATACGAAGTATCTGAAAAAACATCATTTATTTTGTGCTTTTTGATCCACATTAATAGAAAAGGCATCATTAAAAGTGAAGCAATTTTCCTGCTTTCAGAGAAGACTTATTTTTTTAATATGAATAAGATATTAAACACGAAAACATACAGGAATATAGTTCAAGGTAAGATCACTTAAAAAACTAAAGATCAGTGTTCCATGCAGCGAGAGTTAATAATAAAAAGAAATAACTCGAAAATATATTAATTATTAAAAAAATTCTTGTGGGATTTTAATTCGTTGCAATAAAAAATTAATCAATAAGACATTCCAAGAATTCATTTTAATGATATACCAACTTATATTAGAAACACATAGCCTATTAAGCATTCAATGTCGTTTTTTGAATTTATTCGAATTCGATTAAATAATTCTTTTATTTTTACTAACACATTTCGTATTGTAATAGTGTATTTGTTTTGCGATCTATTTCTGATTCACCAGTAATTTAATCTTACATTACTTTCCAATTGAAATGAGACCTTTCATAAGCTATCGATATTCATCTTGATTTTTTTAAAATATATTTACAAATGCACTTTCTATGTCGATATTTTTCTAAGGTGAGAAGAATGTACTTTCAACTGATTTCTCCCGTCTAATACTAATAAAATCGAATTATTTGTACAATCGAAATTAAAACACATAATTATAGTCTTTGTACAACTTAATCCAAATGTTTCAGTATATTAACGATTGTTTTATTTTAATCTGGACTTGTAACCTTATAGAAAAAACTTTATCTTACCTTACAAGAAATAACTGTAGCGTGCATATAAATATCATAAGACGCGACGTCTCGTTTATCTCAATGCAACTGATCAAAATAATAATAACAAAATTTCATGTGTTTCGTGATTATATTTGTTAATACATTAAATGCATTCCTTATTAAAATCTCTTTTGTTTCAGGTGTCGTCCTCGTCACTTGACCGTGGTTCAAAATTATGAGGTCCGACGCCAATAGCCCTCGTGTTGCTTCTAGTGCGACGTTAATAAAAACTTAAACTAAAGCATTCCTTGTAGAACGAATACATTTATCCTGTTCCCCTGATGAAAATATTTTACAGTAACGAATGTAAACAAATTTATTTACTGCAGCATTGTAAACATGCGATACTGTATATGTATTATTTCAGAAAACGTTAATTAAAATTTAGTACCTATTATAATAAGCTATACATATGATAAAGTTAGAATTTTGAGGGGAATACAATAATAATGATAGGTTCAATATTAAACGTATAGGAATGGGAAACTCGCTTATAAACTATGAGATCAGTCAAATACAAAGAATAAAGATCGTTATCATGCATGCAATCAATTCATAAGCTAACTTCTGAATCCGTTTTTTTTTTTTTTTTTTTTTAAAAAATATTTTTTTTTTTTTTTATTAATAAAAAAAAAAAAAAACGAAACCCTACAGCAGAAAATAAAATGATAAAGTTACTATTAGCTAAGGGAAAAAAAATCGAGGGAATGTAATATATGTTATAAATTGACTCCCAATATAACGATGCTGAAACACAATATTATAGAAAAACACATCGATTGGACATTAATGGAGAAACGAATTATGGCGTTCAACGGAAGCCTTGGGGCAATAATCGTGACTTAATTATCAAGAGCTTTGAAACTCTTGCTCCGAGGGGGTGAGAGAATTGGACATTGCACTGCATCATTTAAAGTCCATTACAAACCGAGTTTTCCAGTCAAAAATGGTGTAGTCGGTATTAGTACGTTGTACACCACTACTCGAGTGGAGGGGATCTCTGATGTCTTTGCTTTGATTATGTGTGATTTTTTTTAATACGCCTACTTAGATGTTAAAGCTCTTCATGTGACTGAGGTTTGAAATTGCAACGAGTGTTGCAGTGTGGAGCAACTCATTTAAAATCTTTTTGGCAGAAACAGGCAGCATGAATCCTTCAAATAAGAACAGAGATGAAAAAGATCAGAAGTGCCGCCACCGATTCATACGATGTCCTTGGAATGCACAGTAACACTGTTAATTGACGAGAAAAGTGAAAGAAACAATATTTATCGCACTCACGAGCTTCATGTGAAGAAGGAAAAAAAAAAGATTTAGAATAAAATGACTAAGAAAATATACGAAGAAAATTTGGCTGTACTTAAGTCAAGTGAAGTAAGTTATGTCTTTTCGGCTAAGTTACATTTTCAAGGCTGGCAGGGTTTGCACACACACATATATATAATCAATAAAAAATAATCCAAAAGAAATTATTTCCTGCTAAACAATATGCATGGTAAAAAATTACTTCGAAACTGGATTTTATTTTATATTAAAACTCAACATTTCCTGTGATTGCATTATAGTTCATTTGATTTTCGCAATTTTATGAGCAACGGCGATTATAAATAACTTTCAGATATACATGGTAATCAAGAAATTCCAAGAGAGAAAATACAGTAATACATATAGCAAGGGCACCTCTACTTAAGGGGCAAAATGTTAAATCCGGAAGGTGTCCTTCATTGGGAGATAATACTGATAATACAAAATTTATCGAAAAAATGTTACTTTTACAATAGTTTTTCTATAGTCACTTTAAAACCAGAAAATTTAGTATTTTTACAATGTAGATTAATGAAGTTGTTATAACCATATCACACATATTAATGATTATACTTAAGTACTATACAACAATTAATTGCTCACTAGTATATATATGTGTGTGTTAATGAGTCTTATAAATAATTAATTTTATTCAATGCTCGAAATATAATTAACTTAGTTTCATTATTTAATGCATAATAACACACCAATTTTCACGGTTTCTAATCACATGCTTAATTCCTAATCATTATTTAATCGAATCTTATTTACACACCTTTAGACGTATTTTTAGAATACCTGTTGTTCTTTATATTGTAATAAGTATACAAATAAGCTAAAAATAAAATTTCAAGTGAAAATACAATACCATATGCGATAACATAAAATAAAAAATTTTAACAGGTCCCTAAACTCCCCAGTCAGATGATGATCATTTGCTACACTCTGTTAGATTCTAATTGTGAAAGCTAACATATTAAAAAACTCCTTTTAAAGATAACTACAACTTGTAGTTAAAATCCTGCTGGAAAAAGAAAACCTCGATAAATGTAGAAAATATTTGTTGCTTCCCATAAAAATAAACAGAACCGATAACAATTATATTTTTAGAATCACAAACAAACCGAACATTTCACACTTGCAAATCACAGAACGTAGAATATAACTATACATTACCCAAAACACAAAGTTGATCAAGAGGACCATATATTTAATGCACGCAAGACATCCTTTCACAGCCATGATGGATTCTAATTTTTCTGGGAAAGCACTGACAGAAATACGAAAACAATAGCACGTGTGGATGATAAACAGAGACCTTATCCCAGGATGTCTTCGGTTCCAATAACGATGCGGGAAAAAAAGGAGAAAAACTCGTTCCAAATGGAAGGAAGCGAAGGTGTAGGAGATAGCCTTGAACCACGATTGGCTGAGGAGAAACAACAGTGACCGCCTACGCTATCGACTGAGCTGCCATCTATATTTCATAACATCAATGAAATACGGTTTATTTATTTATTTTCATTTTAATTGACGTTACATTGCAAAACATATCGAAAAATACTGACAGGGTTTTTGATTAAATTTCAGATGAAAAAAAATTCGAAGGAATACTTCCATGAAAAACCAATCTATCAACTTCATAGTTTTCTTAATCCAGGAAAAAATACTAAAAATAGAAATTGATTGATTGATGATGGATTTGGAGCAATAAAGGCTATTATCCTATCGTCGTAATATATATATATATATTCAATGCGAGAGAGAGAGAACTCTAATTATTCTGTAACTAAAGAAAAAAATTAAGTACTCATAATTTTGATGTAAAAAAATGTCTTAAATGCGTGATTATAATAAAAACTTTTTATGCATTAAATATTTTTATGTACATCATTTTCATCTTTTAATAATCGAGAAGATTTTTTTTTTTTTTTTTTTTTCAATTTATTCCCCGTATTGAACTTATATCATTTATATAGAACATTCTCCATTAATATGGAACAGTATAAAAAGACAGCATATTTTTAACAATTATGCTAAAACTCTAGTAATATGACTCTAATGAAAATTGATATAATTTTGAAAATCAGAAAATTTTTGAAATATTTAGGTACTGAAAAAAATACATATGCACAAAAAACGTGAGATAATTCTAAGATTTCGTTTTTTTTTTTTTTTTTTTTTTCCCTTTCAATTTATGATGAGAGGAATTTCCTAGCAAGAACTCAGAAATATATATATTACTCAAGAAACGAAACGTTGTTTTTCCACCTAATTTTAAAGGTAGACGCCAGTCGAAATTAAATCTGTTGAATGCAAAGAAAAATCAAATCACTAAGGAAATCTAAAACTCTGCTGAAAATAGTCGAGGAACATTTAACATGGATCTGACTGCGACAGTCTAGTAAGAGGGTTGCAGGTTCAAACTTCTATCCAGACAAAATTACTACGAGGAACTATGAAAGCTACTATTCATTAAATCTAACTGGTCCGAAAATCCTCACGCGTAATGATTTGGAATTTTACTTGACATTTCGATTCTATGCGATATCTCTGTGTTATGACTGCGGTAACCTAGTGGTCATGGTCGCGGACTTCATCGAGTCAAAGGTTCGAGCCTTGATGTCACTAAAATCCCGCCGCACAGCCGGAGCTGGTGCACGTGCAATCCGTCGGAGCCAATAGTCCTCCCATTGGAATTAAGTGGAAATTAGGAGAAGAGGTGCCAGCTCGAGTATCGCCCTCGTCAGTTGACCGAGGCTCAAAATTTCGAGGTTCGTCGCGAATAGCCCTCGCGTTGCTTCAAATGCAATCTTAATTAAAACCGACCAATCTCAGTGTAGTTAATATCAATGATTCTCGTTTATATATTTTTTTAAGTCCACTTACCTCTAACTGGCTCATTTCTTGCCGGGTGTCCGTGGTCAAGAATCGTCCAGGCTACTCTCCCTCAGATACTGTTTCAACCATTACAGAAAGCGAAAACTTCTTCAAAAAGGGGTATGACCCGTGTGGTGACCGGGGATGACAGAATAGTCTCACTGTAGCTCATGCATGTCGTAAAAGGCGACTAAAATGGGTACCCAGCGTCTGGGGGTATAGCCGGGCACCCTGCCCCTGTGGATTATATCAGGGGACCTCAGGGACTTGCCTTCTTCAGGTAAGTATGGGCTTCATGAACCCGAGGTACCCTAGTGATCTTTCTTTCCCATGGGGTTTACTGTCTTTGGTAAACACGGGTGACGCACTCCCGGGATACCCTAGCGATCCTTCTCTATTTTCGACCCTCCTTCTAGTCAACCATTTTTACCTTTTTTTTCAACTTCACGTCTAGACCACAGTTTAATCTTGTTTGGCGCAGCATAGCCATATCTGGCTCTTGCGCCAATAAACTTTACATTCACTCACTCACTCAAAAAGGGGTATGTTGAATCGAATTAAATTACCTATTTTTTCATTGTAAGTTTAATTTTTTATTTTATTTTTGAAGTAATCAAAAAAAGAGAGAAAAGAAGAGGGAAAATTAATGGGAATTTGGGTCTACACTGAATAACAAAATTTTGAAAAATTATATTCAAAGGAAGATAAATATAGTCTCAAATTCGCGGAGCTGGAATTAACTTGAAACTGTATTTATTTTTTTGTAAGTATATACAAAAAAAAAAAAAAAAAAAAAATATCCGTTCAACAAATCCCGTGCTAGCAATGGCAACAAACACATTATGGCATCTTTTAAGGAACGCCCACTTTTTTGATAGGGAAGTGAATTTTACAACTGACAATTTTATCAAAAACCTCTACTTACTTTTTAGCAATTTTAAATTCCTTCATTATTTTTTTTTTCGGCTATGTGACCGCCATGATCACCGTTTCCTTTTCACATATCTCAAGGGGTATATTGGCTCTCTTCATATCACCAGTTGAGTACTACAGTTCTAGGTGAATTTACTTCAACTTCCCTTTTGACTGAGGATCAAAATTAGATAGATAGTTAAGCAGTTCTAATGTGACAATAATGACACAGTTATGTTTAGCATTGCTGTTAGTAACATAAGTGCCTCGGTAGCCTAGTGATCATAGTCGCGAACTCCCGGCCGGCGTTGCTTTTGTCGAGTCGTGGGTTCGAGACTTGATTCCATTAAAGACTTGCCGTGTAGCGGGGCTGATGCTCTTTGAATCTGGTTACGATCCCAAATCCTCTCGTTGGCGTGGTGTAGAAGTTTGGTTTGGACTCGGTCAAGTGTCCTCATCACTTGACCGAGGTTCAAAATTACGAGACCAACAGCCTTCATGCTGCCTTTCAGTGAGACGTTAAGAAACAATCACATTGTAATAGAAGAATAGTTGATTAAAGATTCGAGATTTGCTTACATACTTTTGTGGCCGCGGTAGCCTAGAATTCGTGGAAGGCGATTTTCGCTCAGTCGCGGGTTCGATTCTTGGCCGCTTATGACCCGCCGTGTAGCCGGGGCTGATGCATGTTAAATCTGTCGGGGCCCTAAGTCCTCCCGCTGGAGTGGTGTGAAGAAAGGGGTGCCAGCTCAGGTGTCGTCCTCGTCACTTGACCGAGGTTCGTCACCAATAGCCTTCGTGTTGCTTCTAGTGCGACGTTAATAAAATCTAACGAGATGCGAGATTATCGTTTTCTTCTTTATTGATAAATAAATAGCTATTTGCTCCAATTTGAATTATGGACAGAGATACACATTTACAATCACAGAAAATCTTTTAATAGTGAAAAAGGGTGAATCCAAATATCCAATGCATAGTAAATCATGAAACAACCATTCATTATAATGATGGCGTAATATATGCTTTCATTCAGAAAATTACAGAGTGTTAAATAGGTCACACGTCGCTTCAAAGGTCTAGTGGCACTGCACACAATCGTTTTATTGATCGCTACATATTAATATCGCGGAAAGTGTCGAAACTGGATTTTCTAGAAGAATTGAAAACTAATTTATCTTTCATTTCAGAAAAAAAGAGAAAAATCTATTGAAAAAAGATAATGATTTATAATAGATTATTTCAAAGTAAAGAGGACTAAAGCCTCAAATGTGTGGCATTTTCGACAGAAATATATTTTTAATTACAAGTTCAAATGAATCAGTTTAGCATCAATAAAATAATAAGTTTAATGTATAACAATTCGAGGAAGTCCGGGCCTCATTTTTGAGCCTCATTTTACAAAAATTGTAAGTTATTTTTGGATTAAATCTAAGGCGAAGGCTTAGCCTCTAAAATACATTATTACCTGTTCTATTTAATACGAAATTTCTGATTTTCTTGATTCCGAAACAAAACTGCTATTTTAGTTTTTTAAAAGGAAAAGCCGTTCACTTCTCTCGCCTAAGTTTAGAGACGAAAGTACCAGAGCTCGAGTGTCAGCCTCGTCAATTGACCGAGGTTCAAAATTATGAAGTCCTTCACCTATAGCCTCCGTGCTGTTTCTCAATGCGACATTAACGAATAATCACAATTATCTGAGAAGGAGACTTACAAATAACCTAAAAGATGACGTCAAATGAAGTGTTTGGATGAAAAGAAAAATGGCAATTTCAAATGTATGATGGCGAAAAGTGCTTAATAACAAAATGAATTCAATTGGAATAATTTTTCACCAGAATTTGTGATATTTTTTTTTTAATTACTCCAAAGTTCAGAATCTTACATGTTTTTGTTTTGTACTGATAATTATAAATATTGCAAAAGTAATTTTCTCACAAATGTAAAATGATTCTTCTTATTCATTTTAGTTTATTTTGTATCAACGTCGCACAAGAAGCAACACGAGGGCTATTGGCGACGGACCTCGTAATTATGAACCTCGGTCAAGGGACGAGGCTGACACCTGAGCTGTACCCCCCTCTCCTCATTTCCACACCACGCCAACGGAAGGACTTTGGGCTCGACAGATTCAACGTCCATCAGTCCCGGCTACATGGCGGGTCATAAGCGACCACGAATTGAACCCGCGACTGAACCGCTGGCCACGAATCCGAAGCCATGACCCCTAAGCTACCACGGCCACTTAATCATTTTAATATTAATTAATTAAAGAAAAAGATAATGCAGAGAAAATCATTTTCAAAAACCTATAAGTATAAAACAATAAACTAGAAAAATTAAATTTACTCGGAAACTACCTTAAAACTTATTGTTGACTGTGACGAACTTTTGAGTGTACTAAATGAGTAATGTATGTAAGGTAATATATAAAGCAGATAACATATTTTGAGTAATAAATATTCACTTTTTTTTATATTGTCAATCGGCCTTTTGTTTCCTGGTATTAGATTTGGAAGCAAATGTATACATAATTATTATAAAAGCTACACTCGGTCATATTTTCTTAACAACAAAGGTTTATTCATAGTTCAGGCTACTTTAAAAGATTATTCTAATTTCATACCCTATCTCATTTTGATTTTGCCGCAACATAACAAAAATTGAAAATAAATGAATGAGAATTTGTGACGAAATTTGAGAAACTACACACATTAAAAAAAATCAACTAAGTTGTGTAACTCTTGTTCACAAAAACTAGCAATTTTAAAAAAACAACAAGGGATTAGTTTTAGTTTTTTATTAATGTCGCACTAGAAGCAAACACGAGGGCTATTGGCGACAGACTTCATAATTTTGAACCACGGTCAAGTGACGAAGACAACACCTGAGCTGGCACCCTCCTCTTCTAACATCCACGCCACGGGAGGACTTTGGGCCCCGACAGATTTAACGTCCATCAGTCCCGGCGGATCATAAGCGGCTAAGGATCGAACTCACCGGCCACGAATCCGAAACTGTGACCACTAGGCTACCGCGGCCACTGTTGCTAATACTATTCGATCTAGCCAAAGGACTAGATCAGATCCAAGAGCCTCAAAACATTCAAACAGTCAAAGACAAGAAAAGGCCGCTTGGTAAAGTCTTCCCTGGAAAGCCTCAGACTTAAAAGTTCAGTGGAGTTTTTTTTTTTTTTTTTTAGTTTTTTATTAACGTCGCACTAGAAGCAACAGGAGGGCTATTGGCGATGGATCTCGTAATTTTGAACAACGGTCAAGTGACGAGGACGACACCTGAGCTGGCACCCCCCTATTCTAACATTCACACCACGCCACGGGAGGACTTTGGGCCTCGAACAGATTAAACATGCATCTAAAGTTCAGGGGAGAGCTGTCCAGAGTTACAACTTCTACAGATGGGGAAAATCTTATTCCCCTGGTCAAATTTGAAGTATCTTAAGTGACCTCTTAGGAATCTTGACATTGCAGTCTGCTGGACCCGATCACCGTCAAAAACTGATTCCAACCGGCCGCTTACCACAATACCATTCACGTGTAGGAGAGCACCAAAAAAAAAAAGGTCGATAGAAGATTTAATTCTTGAGCAAGTCTCTAGCAAAGTTAAGGTGGTAGAAGTTAAAGCCATTGAAGTACCCTCCTTAGCTAGGGTATCAGTCACTTTTCGTTACCGCAGATGCCAGTATGAGAGGGAATCCACCGAAGATGTACCTCATGGCAGAACGAAAGTTTTTGAAGTAAGGACAGTATAGAGATTGACGCTCTATCACCAATGCGGAACCAGTTCTGCAAGTGTTGGATAGAACTGCGACTGTCTCAAAATCCAGATATCTTGATAGGCGGTGCAGGAGACTGCAGCTTTAAGATCATCTTCAGTTCCAATTAGTTCTGATCGAAAAACAGAGAAATGGTAAGAATTTCTAATCTTAATGGTAAAGCTAATAGATGGTATTTTCTCAAAGATACGAGACCACACTACCACTCGAGTTATGCTCACTTTTACTGCAATCAGTGGAGATTTGGAGTGCTTACAAGGGAATACCGCTAAGTGTTTCAAAAGCAGATTGATGTAGATATTCTTGTATACAGCGGGGTTTTTTTTTTTTTGGTGTAGGAGAAAAGATCTGTATTGAAATGCACTCGAGGTAGTCTTTCCACAGGATTGAAGCAAGGTTTCAGAGAGTGACACTCAACATTGCTATCAATGAAGTCCATTTGGTTTGTCAGTGGAAAAGGGCTATTTCTCTTTAATCCTTGGTTGTCCAATTTTGATGAATAATACGGTTAAGAGTATCTATATCTGTTAGGTAAGAACCATATAAAAGATTAATAGAGAGATTTGAGAGCAAAATATAACTCATGGTTTTTTTCCCTTACCACATGATAAAGTACCTTCAACATAATCAATACTTATATAGCTATTTTTGGACCAAAAAAACCAGGGTGTGTACTCAAAACATCCCTATATTTCAAATAATAAATACATTTAGGGTTATTTGTTTTTCTCACACACAAAACTAAAATTGACTTTAAGAGATTTTTCTGACACTACTCAAGAGATTTTTTTTATAAGCTGGAATATCGGTTCTGAAAGACATCCCAAATTATTTATGTGCCTTTCTCCATTTAAACATAATACATTCAAATTTATGTAAATTAGGATTCTGCTTCCATTTTTTTTTCATTAAAAAACACATAACAGTTTTACTGTCCCATCGGTTTCTAGAGTATATAAAACTCGATATTAATAATGAATTCTCAGTTGTCACTTTCTATATTTAGCAGTTGGAATAAATTAAGGTTGCACTAACAGCTATTAACAAGGGACTTCATAATTATGTTTAACTTGTAGCAATCCGTATGACAGATCTTAAATGGTATCAGGATTTGAACTGACCACAAAACCTGCAACTTTGACTGCCGTGTGGTCCATCTCCCTCCTTTCTTTAACACTCATTATATGATATGAAGTGCTTTTACAGTATAGTAATATTTCCTACAGTAAAACATAATAGCTGTCTATTAAAAATAATCAGAAATTGAAGTTAACAAGGAAATGTGTCATTAGAAACATTAATTCAAAAATTAGCTTTCTTCAATTCCGATATCTACTGAATCAAAAGTTGTCGAAATTGGTAGTAAATGCATTTAAAACTGCCATCAATTCACATTCATGAATATGATCAATTTTTTTCAGGTATAAAACATAGCAATATTAATATAAATCTATGTAACTAGAATATATGCACCGATTTATTATCTTTAAAAAATACAGAAATATTCCATAACTATTCAATTTTTTATTAATGTAAACAGTTTCAAATCTGTTTAGGAATAAAATAAAAAAGAAGGATATGAAAAATGGAAGTTACACTGCATTCAGAAACAGGTAAATTGTTTCCCCTTTAACAGAAATATATTAAGACTTATACTTTCAAATAGCGTCAAATTCTGTGCCATGTATGAATAACACGTCATAAATATAGTTAGCAATCGCAAAGTGTAATTAATATTATATTATTCTATAAAACTAGATCATCTTTCTACAACAGTCTAGTCTTGGACTCAGCGACTTTCACCGAATATCCGCAAGCGTCTCAATTACGTCACTGTTATTCTAATGCCAAAACAGGAGCGACATAGAAAAAGTTTTTGAATTTTAGTTTTTTATTAACGTCGCACTAGAAGCGACACGAAGGCTATTGGCGACGGACCTCGTAATTTTGAACCACGGTCAAGTGACGAGGAAGACACCTGAGCTGGCACCCCCCTCTCCTAACGTCCACACCACGCCAACGGGAGGACTTTGGGCCCCGAACAGATTTAACGTGCATCAGCCCCGGCTACACGGCGGCTCTTTGGCAGCCAAGGATCGAACCCGCGACTGAACGAAAACCGCCAGCCGCGAATCCACGACCTTGAGAAAAAGTTTTTGAATTGAATATTTATAAATGAAAAAAAAAAAAAAATTCGAACAATAAATTCAAATAAAGCAGCAAAAATTACATTAAAAAAAAATGAGTAATCATATCCTATGACTAGAAATGTTTGAAGGATTAATTTAAAAATTGCATGATCGCATGAGTAAGATGTTGATATTATAAAAATAATTACAAAAATATACTTTTAACTTCAATCTCTCTCAGTTTCAGTTCTTTTTTGATTTACGCCACACTAGAAGCAATACGAGGGCTATAGGCGACGGACCTCGTAATTTTGAACCTTGGTCAAGTGACAGGGACCTGAGCTGGCACCCCCTTTCCTAACATCCACACCACGCCAATCAATCTCTCTCGGAAGGACGCAATATTTATTATCATGTGATGTAAAAAAGTTAAATAATTTAATAGCCAGATGATTTTTTTTTAATTAAAAGATTGTCAGAATTTGCTCACTGTCATTTCTCACAAGTTCCCAACCAGAGGCTCAATCGTAGTTCATTAAAACTATGGTTTCCTTGAAAGGCGGTCCTGTTATCTGGCAGACGCAATATTGGAGGGAGGGATGACGTCATTAATCTTACAAGTCAAATCTTTCTTAGGAAAGCATAGTTTACCCGTTGATTTACGTTCCGTTCGCATTCTATGCTCTTTAGGTCTTGGTTTTATTAACATCGCACTAGAAGCAACATGAGGTCTATTGGCAACGGACCTCGTAATTTTGAACCTCGGTCAAGTGACGAATACATCACCTGAGCCTATACTCTTTAGGAAACCACGGCATTTGGTTTATACACACAATCAAGCATGCAATTTCTTATTATTTATGTAACTAAAATATTTTTTAAATAACAGTACAGGGGAAAAAAATGACTACCAGACATAAAATGTTAAACACATTTTATATAACTACCACACGTTATGCACAGCATATTTCACAATTCATGACATTAAAAATTTGTACAGAAAATTAACAGTTTAAAATATACATTCTTCGAAAGTACTGGTTAACTAAAATTCTATGAATAAAAGTCATCTCATACAACACTTTAAATACAGACAGAAATCCAACAAATTATTGCCTATTTACATTTCATACATAAAATTGCTTGCCTGAAGTAATTCTTTTTAAGCACTCGTAGAGTGAAGAGTTTTCACTCCAAAATTTTCTTTTTAACTTAAAAAAATTTATTGATAAATTATGCTGTAATGGTAAACTAGATTCTCAAAGATCAGGTTACTCACTACAATAAAAATAATATTTACCTAATTTCAAATAAATTAAACTGTTAATATATATATATATATAAAGGAAAAATGTTCAATCAACATCAAGAAGCTTAACATGAAATTTAAATTTTTGTAAATACATTAAGAAGTCAACATTACAATAAATAAAATAAAAAAATTTTCAAAAAAAAAAAAAAAAAAAAAAAAAAATAAAAATTTAATAAAAAATTTTTTTTTTTTTTTTTTTTTTTTTTTTTTTGTTAATTGCTCAATACATCGTCACTGAAAGAGGTCCTTCTGTGAGAAAGTATTCCAGGCAAATAGTTGCAAACATAATCCATTTAACATTTACATATTTTATATTTTACTGATTGCAAAATCATCATAACACAACAATAAAATATTTGAAAACAAAACAATAATAGAGGTATAACTTAACATCAGCATTTCAATGGTATATTGAAAGAAATTATGCAAAAAAATATAACATTAACACATACCTAATACAAAAAAAGCAATAAAAAAGAAAAGGAAGCATAGATAAAGTAAGAAGAAAAATATATTCACATTATACTTGTAATCAAAAGCTCCTTTCATAAAATTTAGAAATTTCAAGATCTCTAGACTACAATGTACATTTTAAGTACTTTATTACAGACAAAAACATATTTATATAAAAACAAATCTTAATCAAAAAAGTATATGATATAAATATGAGTAATTTCTTAATCAAAAAAGAAAAAAAAATACCACATTCAATTTACTAGAAATCATTATAAATCTTTATTTAAAAAAATTTAATTTTGTTGTGTAACAACTTATTTTAAACATTCTAATTTACAACAAAAATTCATAAAAACCTGAATTAACTTTAAGTTCAAAACAAGAATAAGCAAAAAATAATTTATTAACCTTAAACATCTAAAGACTAGAGGACAAATTTAAATATAAATAGAAGAAAAGCATAATGATACTTATGAAATGAATTTAACTGAGATAGTCAGCATCATATTCAGATTAAAAGCCACATATAAATTTACTGTGTATATAAAAAATGGCACTTTCATCTTAAGCAAAGTATAATAAAATTTACAATAACAGATTACATCCATTTGAAAATGGCATATTTTATTAGTTGAAGAATGTTATGCTTTAGAAAAGCAGTAAAACAATAGCATTTCAAGGAACTTAAAACAATGTATTTGTATGAAATTCTAAAACTCTATTTCACTTGAAAGGTGAGATTAGATTTATGATCAATCAAAACATAATTAGTAAATTAAATAATATTTCAAAAGTTGGAAATAATAAATTGTAGTTTGCTAAGCTGAATAATTTATTGCTAATGCAATAAAAACAGATTGAATTACATAATTACACAGTTATTTCAAGGAACAAATATTTGTACAACAATATTGAGGTTCTTGCTATCATATAAAAATAAATTTCTTTGCTACCAACATATAAACATTGTTATTGCTATTCATTGAGTATTTCATTAAATAATGATGTTAATTAACATCAGAGATATTGCTAAACTTTGGGGGAAAAAATCCTTCAGATAAAAAGAAAACCCACTTGGATGACTATATCGCAATATTTATCAAGATGAGCAGGTTAGCATACAAATGAAATGAAATGTCATGAGTCATAATATTAAAGATTCATTGCATTCAGTTGGTCAACGATCAATCACTATTCAAATAAATATTTAAGGCATTGCTTTCAATGCAAAACTTTGTTTTTAAGTATTTGAAGATATCATACTGAACTCTAATCATGTTCAGTTTTTGAATTTCGAAATGCTTTTCCTTTTAACTCTAGACACTGAATACTTGCAGTCTAAAAAAAAAAAGAATTAATTTAATATTAGATATATACTTCTAAAATGTATACATTTAAAATTTCAGATAAAATTTTAAAAAATGATTAAATCTAGCATAAATTCTTTTAGTTTCAAAATAAAGAAATTAAACAAATGTATAACTTCATAAAAAACTAAAATATACATTTGAAAAATAACAGAACAGTTATTTTACATATATAAATTTCACTCAAGTATATCAAGAAATTTTGTATAAGTACAGCAATTTTTCCCCTCTAATGATATATAATCAATGAAATAATTAGTATCTGCAACATTTTAAACATCAAACAATTTTCTTATAACATGATGCCCCCAATTCCATCATAAAGATCAATTAAGCACATAACAAATATACGATAATTTCAATTTTAACAAATTAATTTTTTTGGATGAATTAAAATAAATCTGATATTAATAGAACTTAAGTTTCATGACCTTCTGCACTTTAAATGAAATATTGCTAACATTTTCATCAATTTTACTTTCTTTGAATTACATGATTTCATAAGATGTAAATTTTTTTCCAAGATAAAATATAATTCACATATATAAATAAATTGCTACACATCAAAAAATTCATTCTGAAAATAACACTATTAATTAAAATAAAAACATTAACCCAAAAAACAGTCAAAATTTACTAAACAGGAATTCTCCAAAGATAAATAATTTAAAGAAAACTCATTCATTGAAATAAAATATATAAGTATTGAGTAATCATAATTGATTGTCTAAAATCAAAAAAGTACATTCAAATCATTATCACAATTCAATAGTAAAAGAATGACACATTTTTAGAAATGGAACTTCAAACAAAAAGAAATAAAATTAATTCATGTAACAAGACATAAAAAATGATAAATTAAAATACTGTTTTGTTAAAAAGTTTGTTCTAGTATATACAGTACTTCTATGATCCAGCAATTTACCTTTCTGGCCCTGCCAGTAATTCAGTTTCTACAGAGACTGACAAGTCGTAGAAAATTATTTTATGACTTATACGTCAACAGAATAATGTAGGCTATTAATACAAAACAGATTTTTTTTTTAGTTTTAGTTATTTTGGGTGTTTAACACTTCCTTTGCATATACAATATTAAATTTTATGCAGTGATAAACTGTTTTTGCAGTTTAAATGTATTATTATTAGTGATTTTCTAGTAATCTGTCAGTGCTCTGATCCAATATCTTCTGGTTTACCAAGAGAGTACTGTATTGCAGAGGGGGGGGGGGGCAAGTAATATGAATTTTAAAAATTATATGATTGAAACTATAACTATTTCATCACAAAGCTACATTCAAAAGAATTTTAAACACAGAAATGACAAAATAGTTGATAACCTAAATCAAAATTTTTCATAATCAATTACAAAATTACATAATTTTGTTAATGCCCAGAACAAAAATTATGAAGGAAAAAGAAATAACAAATAAATTCTTGCAGTTTTTCTCAAATTAACCTATTAATATTAACCTAGAAAATTATAAAACTAGTGAGAGAGAGGGACATACATTAAAGAAAGTTATCAATACAGATATTTAAATAATGATTTAACAGAGAATCTAAAGGAAATTTTAGATAGATACTTAATAAAAACAAATTGAATAATTAATAAAAAGATTTTCATTAAATTAATTTCAATCTATAGAAGTTCTGTTTCAAAATTTAGAAAATACAGAATCCATTACATTAATATAAATTTTTAAGTAAAATTTATTCAAAATATTGATCTTTCTGTATTTTTTTTCCTTCATTTTTGTAGATTTCAAGAATGCCTGGAAATTCTTTAATATTATGAATAAATATGAACAATCCAAAGTCTATAAATAATGCAATAACTTAAGCACATAATTTTTTTTTTAAAACTAACCACGATATTTTCTAATTATGACTACAATAAAGAATTAATTAGTTTTAGCTGCTCTATTAAATTCAGCAACATTAGTTTCTCCATTTGATGCATGGAGTAAACCTTTTAAAGTTGGTATCATTGATTGATGTGAGGTAGAGAAATACAAATGACGATAAAATGGTCCTAAAAAGGATTGTGCACCATTCACTGATGTTAAACCGGAAGTGTTGCATTCTAGAGGATCTGCTAGTTCACGATCATCACAAGGTAAATGGCAAGTTTCTCTTTTAACTGGCAGTGTAGACAGAGGAACTGTCTGATTAGGAAGTTCAACATCTGTTTGAATTGTTAATGGTGTAGTATTTATAGCTTCCTCTGGAGAGTCTGGGGGAGTATTACCATTTATTACAGCATTTGTAGACAAAGGTGTATGAGGATTTTCTAATGATGAAGAAGATGTTTCATTTTTAACACAATCATGGAAAAAATGATCTGACTTAGCTAGAAATGATCGGCCACATTTTGTACATGTGAAATTAGCCCTAGCTTGCTCATGTCTTCTGAGATGCAGATTTAAGTTACGCCTGTTTCCAAAAGATTTAGAGCACATTGGACAAGCAAAATTTTTATCCATTCTATGGGTTGTCAAATGCTGGCGCAAATTACTTTTCAGAGTGAAAGTTTTGTTACAATGTTCACATTCATAAGGCTTAACACCATTATGACTATTCAAATGTCTAGTCAAATCACCCTTGAGACAGAATTCTTTTTGGCAGATATTGCACAAGTAACGGTTGGATGCCAAACGAGTTGATTGTTCATGAATGAGTTGAACATGCTCATGAAGACTTTCAGGAGAAGGAAATGTTTTAGAACATTCAGAACAAAAGGATAAGCCCACAGATGGAGATTGATGATTACTGTCTGAAGGTGATGAAGTTTGTACATATGGATGAGAACTAGTAAGACTAGTACTCTGATTAGATGTAATTATATGAGGTAATTTCAATGAAGAGGCACTATTTGGCACAGAAACAAAAGTCTTTTGGGTATGGGAGTAACTTAAATCACATATAAGTTGAGGTTCTGCTTGACTTTTATTATTAAATGAATTATTCGAACTTTCATTCCCCTTACTCTGAGTACGAACATGAGTTCTAACATGCTGAGTTAAGTTTCCTTTCAAGGCAAACTGTCGTCCACAATATTTACAAGAATGGGGTTTGACACCTGAGTGAATTAGAATATGACGACTTAAATCACCTTTCAACGTAAACCTCTTACTACAAGTAGTACACTCAAAAGGTTTTTCACCAAAATGAGCTCGAATATGCCTATGTAAACTATCCTTTTGAGCATAGTTCTTTTCACATATGGTGCAAGCATACTGTTTTTCTGGAGTATGCGTTCGAAAATGCTGCATTAGATTTCCTTTAAGAGTAAAGCGACGACCACAGATATCACAAGCATATGGCCTTTCACCACTATGTATTCGAATATGCCTAGTCAAATCACCATTTAGCATGAATGCTTTGCCACAAACAGGACAACGATAAGGTCGTAAACCTATATGTATTAACATATGCCTCTGTAAACTACGACTATCACCAAAAACTTTGCCGCAGTGATTGCAAGGATAAGTACTTGATGTTTTTGTTGTAACCTGAGCTTTTGTGCCAGCCTGCACCACCAAATGACGTTCTTGAGTATATAATTCAGGTTTTATACCATTATGAACAACTACTTGAGGAGAACTACTGGGTGCCTCTGTAACAATTGTCAAATTAAGCATACTTTGTGGAACATCTTCAAGAGATGTAGTAACAGCAATATGCTTATTCTGAGAATCAGAGCATTTCACTTTCTGCCCAGTAGCATCTTGTGGACTATGGTGATTATCATTCAGTGAAGTATGGCACGGAATATCATCAACTTGGCAAGATACATCTCTTCGATCAGGAATCAAATCAGTCAACTTGGTGCAGTCACCAGATAAATCCATGGGAGGAACATTAGCAACTTCCTGGTGTCTAGCTGGATCATTTATAAGATGATTCCACTGTTTATGCCCATCTATTAATTGGGCAGATTCTGAATGAGAATGTATTATTTGGGAGGAATGCGGTATTTCTCTAGGAGTTGGCATTTCTTCCAAAACATGATTCCATGACCCATGATCACTAGAAGATAACATTTGTGAACGATTCTTAGTGGTAGAATGAATGTGCTGTTTATCACTATCAGAAGTCTGTTTGATGACATGACTCCATGCTTCTGGGTTGCTAATAACAGCAATTTGAGAAGACTTTGGTGGATGCAACATCTCATTTCCAGACATTGCTTCTTCACTGAGGTTTTGGGGTTCATCAATAACTGTATCCCAAGCTCTTCTCTCTTCAGCAGAATGATCTTTCATTGAATGAAGCAATTGTGTCCTCTCACTCATTTCATCTGAATGACTAGAATCTCGCAGAACATGCCTCCAAGTAACTTCACTTTCATTACTATCTTCCTGAGTTTCTTTTGGTGAATGAAGCATTTGCGAAGTGTGTGAATACTGCATGGGCACTGCACTCATTTCATTTGGAGGTCTGAGAATAGCTTGATGAATTTCTGCATTAGGGTTGGTTAATTCAAATACTTCCTTTAAATCTACAGGAAATGCTGTATGACAAGTAGGCACACTATTTTCTTCCATTTGGCTAGGTAAAGGAATTCCTTTCTTATTATCCGAATGAAGAGTTTCCCTGGATAGAGTTAAATCCTGATAATCAGGAGAACAAACTACATTGTCATTTTCAGTAATGTATGACTCTTCCTTTTCAGGCATAATGATTGAAAATATAAATATATTACATTTTACAAAGTACTATAATTATTTCCACCATCTTTTTGCGAAATAGCTGCCTTGGATCAGAAAAGTAAAGCTCAGCAATGCATATGCATTTCTTTTAAACTTGTTCCATACCTGGATGTTATTGTTGAGAGTCATGAAAAAGAATATCTGGAAAAAAAAGGCAGCGTTTAAATTCTTAGAGATTTTTAAAAGTTATCTCTTTAAGATATAATTTTAGCTCACATTACCTAAAAATAATCAGAAAATTTTGAAACAAATAGCAAAATTACAAAGAAATAGATTTTAAAATACCTTACTTTCCTAACTCAGGAAAATGCTTTAGTATAAGGAATTACACTGAAATCTTTATATTATAAATACATTTTGTAAATATTTTTTATCCATTTAATCCCTTTAAAAAATTTTCTAAAAAAATATTATAGTTAGTATGTTAAATTTGTTTAATTAATATTAGATTTACATGCATCAATATCGACCAGAAAATGAATACCCTAAAACAATATGCAATTCTCAGGATTTTTAACACTGTATTACATTTAAATTCCTTTGCTGTTTTTAAAAGGAATATATTTTATACAAAGTGCTTAATGCAAAAACATATGCACCAAGAACTAAATAAAAAGAAAAGGTATATTTTAGCTCATTTTCTGATCTTTTGCGAACATTATAAAAAAAAAGAAAGAAAAAGAAAATAAATTTCTTAATATGGATTTCGATAACATATTTCTAAAATTATGTAGCAAACAAACATATATTTTAGAACTGTACATATCTCTGCACCTTCGATTTACAATAAAGAATATTTTAAATTATTGATGCATAATTATGAATTTTAACTTTAAAAAACAAATTTTTAACAAAAAGTAAATATTTAAGATTCAGATTTTATGAACAAGAATGCTACCACACTGTACTTTCAGTTAAATTGTCTTAGAAATTTAATCAATTCCAAAATGAAAATCACAAATTACAGTCAGTTGTTTCCCACCAGCTTGGCATAGACAATACTTATTTTTTTTAAAAAAATTGCTTAATTTGGTGAAACAATTGTTACAATGACAAATGTAATCAGTTTTCTCTACAATGAACTGCTTTAGTTTTAATATACTTGAAACTGTTATTAAGGAAATGAACTGGCTATTAAATTATATACAAATCATCTCTTCCTATAACCATTTTAAGTCCATTTAGAATGGCAAATTATAATTGTAATGCAACTATACTAACTTGCATTTTCTGAGGCAAAGGCACTTGTATATGCTACAAAAGAAATTTGAAACATCTTTAAATCAACAGGCAAAATATTTTTGAATTTCTAATATGATATAAATAGCAATTCTTTTATTTGAAACTTCATCTGCATATGATATAATGATAAAAGTATAGTGATATTACAAGGCAGTTATCAGTCAAATGAAATTATATAATTGTAACAAATGTACAAGAAATCCATTCTATTTTTCCAATCTGGAAGTTCTTATTTAAGAAGTTAACTGAAGTTGGTTTGAATTTTTTTATACATCAAGAATTCAGATTTAAAAAACATGTTTTCTAATTGAAATACTTATTTTAATGAATTTGACTTTTAAAAAAAAATGAGAATACATGATAGAGCTGATGATTAATAACATGCATCATTATTTAAGTCATAAATTGTGTGTGTGTGTCTCCCTTTCATATCAATCACATTAATTCAAAAAATTGCACAAAGCATCTAAACAATACATAGAAAGCATATTTATCTCTTCAACTGCTTTTCAAACAATGGAACACTTAAATTAATTAATTGAAAATCTCAGACTGATAAAAAAAAATATAAAATATGCATACCTAACTAAAAACAGTTTCATCATTATTTATTCTTAAGTTGTAGTGATATACAGTTCAACTCTAATTGGCAAATCAACTTTAATTTCAAATAAATGAAATCCAAGAAAATTAAATTATGCATAAAGGTTTTAAATTTTTCATTATTATAATATAAATGTTCCAAATATAAGCATGTTTAATTAACAAGCATAAAATTATTTTTATAATTTTACTTTAATTATAAGATGAATTTTTTTTTTTTTTTTTGTAAATTAAGCAAGCAACTTGCAATTTTGTATATGGTACACAATTAATGTCAATATAGATAGCCACAGAAACTTTTGATGCAAAATGAATGCTCAATTAACAAGTGTTGTATGTTCTGTTCACAAATTTTATGTAATGTTTTGAAATATTGTTTATGAAAGGAATATATGCTTAAATATTGAAATTTCTTAATAATTCTACAATCTTTCAAACAAATCTTTCTTAGAATCAATTATCCAGAATCCAAATTTCTCATTTTAGAGACCGTTAAAAAATGTCAAAATTACACACAGAAGTCAGAAGCATTTCAATCAACAATGAAAATTTAAATACACTCAACTAAAATGTGAAATCATAGGTCACATAATTTCTTTCAGGGTGGATTCTATTTTTTACTAATCTTAAGCAAATAAAATGTTAATTATCCAGCATGTACCTGAAATGATTTTTAACATGAATCATTAATAATTATACAAATATTTCATAAGCAATGTATTTTAAATGAACATTTCATAAATACTTACAATGACACTTATTGTGACCATAATCTTAATATGTATTTGAATATAAACTGCAATTATGCATTTTCAACATGAGAAAGTACAGTTATCTCTCACTAATAGGCAAATACAAAATATTTCTTAGAAATAAAAATGTCAAAGCAATTCGTAAAAAACAGACACTCACTTATTTTATATTCCCAAAATAAAAGGTATGATGATTTTATAAACAAAAGTGCCACAAAAACTTATTGTATGAACATTGAAAATAAAAACTTATAATGTTGTTTCAGATATGTTCCAAAATTTTATTGAAGGATAAAATTAAAAAAAATTCAATTTTAAAAATTCGGTATGAAACTTTTTATAAAAAAATATTTACCATTTCGTTTTTCGAAATATGTTTATGAACTTTAAAGCATCATGTTAGCATCTTGTAAACACAGAACATTACATTGAAAAAAAATTTCAACATAAAATATTTTTTTAAATAATAGCAAATATTATTGCTACAGTCACATATGCGTATTTAAATAACAAACTAAAAAAATCCACTTCTTAAATTTCTTGTTAAAAACAAAAGTTAAATCCCCGGTGATGTTTCTCCCAATGAACATGACAGACTCGCAAATAAACTCAGCTAAGAAAACAACATTACAAATTGTCAAATGTTGCCAAACAACGAGATCTAAATAATTGTCCATTAAAAGTGCATTCCTTGAAATTTAAAAATGAACATGCTGGTTTTAAAAAAACTTGCTAGTTTGAAATTAGATTTGATTTTGAACAGATAGATATTACTGTGGTATGAAATGTATAGAATATAAGTAACGCTCCTAAATTTATAATGAAGATAAAACTCTAAGAAGGAAACCATTGTAAGTGACAACTTAGGAAAAAATGAACAATGTAATATTCTAAAGTCACGATGAAGTATTCACCAAAGCATTGTTTTCTTAATAAAGCTTAAAGATAATTAAATATATTAGAAGCTACATCTTATTCTTAAAGGCAATTCCAGTTTTAAACAATTTTCTGCTTATAATTACTCGATATGCATTGATTGAAAATTACCAGCAATGGTGTCAGCGCCTAACTATCCTCAGCTTTTTAATTTAATATTTCATCTATTTTAATTTTATTTACTGTTATATTGCCTAGCTACTGTTTTAATTACTGCTCATGTACTTTTTAATAATTGTCAAAAGCTGGCCTCGTTCGCATTTATGACGAGATCAATTTGATTAATACAAGAAACAGGGAGCAAGTGTAATGCTTGTTTTTGAGTGGCAACGAAGAATTGATTCGTGGTAAATTTCTGGCTTCTTTATGAATATCTCTAAGAGTTAATAGTTCACTTTATTATTTAGTTAAAATGGATGAATTCTGTCGGCGCCATTAGTACGAAGGAGTTAGACACTTTCTTTTTAAACAACACCAAAGCCATTCTCTTTGGAGATTTCAACGCAAAGTACCCTTGTTGGAACGTGGGAAACGGTAACATTTATGTGACAGGGCCATAAATAATTCCATAGAAATATTTCAACCCATTTTGCAACTAACAACCCAATAAATTCCGTCCTCGATATAGCGTTTGCTAAAAATATAGCACTCGCCAATATTAAATCCTTATACTATATAATAATGAACTTAGCAGTGACCATAACCCAAATATTATTAATATACTTTTTAATTATTATTGATTTACTTTTTACTCCCCTCCCATCCTTAGAACCATGAAATCCACAAATTGGATTATATGTCAAGACAATATTTATCATTATATGAAAGGCAACCCAAACCCCCTCTTCACCGTAGACTCCCTCCTAACATAAGAGAATTCATTAAAACCAAAAATAAATTCCGGTCCAGATTCCAATTCACTACAGATCCAATTCTCAAAAGAGAAATGAATGCCCTTCAAAGGCAGATAAAAAATAAATCAAAAATCATAAAAATAAAACCTGGTATAACCTTCTAAACAAATTGAACCCTGAAGACAAACTCTCTGTATAATACGCAGAGAGAAATCACTAGAAAGCCAATAGAAATTCCTTCACTCCATGATCAACAAGGAATAGACTATACAGATGAAGAGAAGGCAGAAGTCTTCAAAAATATTTTTGATGACACCTTCATAGAAAATGCAGAACCATATGAAAACCACACAATCGGAAGAGTGGAAAAAACATTTCGAAAATTTGGACTCTTCACTACCTCTTACAGAAAATGCAGAACCATATGAAAACCACACAATCGGAAGAGTGGAAAAAACATTTCGAAAATTTGGACTCTTCACTACCTCTTACCAGCCCAAAGGATAAATGCCTTATATATTATTTAAAAAATATATCTATTTCGTCAAAACATAACGATATTGAACTGGTTTTTCATTTCACTCTTAACAAATTATTCAAAACACAATCTCGTTACTCGGAACAAAATCACACGTTTAATTGAATTAAGGAAAATTATCGAACCACTCCTAACACATCCACAAAAACAATGAAGATTTTTTAATATTTCTTGCAACCTAATCACGAACAAGAAGCTTTCCTTCCTTTCCCTAATATGATAAAAAAAAATATAACGCACATTCACTCCCCTCTATCAAACTGATACTTGCAATCATTGTAAGTACTTGGAATCGGGAGAAAATAACCAGAATTATGAGGCGAAATCACAAAAATAATTCAGTAAGAAAAATCCACAAAAAGTGAAACAATATCAACAGAGGAACTCTTCCTTCGAAGCAGTGCAGGAACAAAATAATGGTCGATCCTGAATATTCTAGAAATTTACAGAAGTTTTAAGTTTAGAAACGATCGCGCCAAAAATCGGAATCTCTAATTGTCTAAAAACTCGTAACGTAATCAATGAACTCCAAGAAAAATTCACAAAAAATTTCTAAAAAAGTGAAAGTTTTGGTTTCGAAATGAAGGCGTGAAAATCTGTTTACCGTGATTGGCTAAAAAAATAACATCATGAACGCTTAGCCTGCCATCTGTCTGAAGGAAGAGGTAAAAAAAAAAAAAAAAAAAAAAAAGCTGGTGACTTGAAATTCCAACTGAATATGAAAAATCAAAAGGGTTGCGATGTCTAAAGCCATCACAGTGCAGAGAAACCAGGGTAGCCACATTTGTCAAAATATCGCCAAATAATTCCTGCCGCCAAGGATGATTGGGATAAACTGCATTGAAACTGAAATTGGTGTTGCTAAAAAGCCTGTTAATTTTTAGTTTTATTTTGTATCTATTTCTGTAATTTTATATTGGGTTTTCTATTTCACAATTTATTTATTTGTCTGTTTTAAGTTCTTAAGGTATCGTTGAGAGTGTAGCATTTTTGATATGCGATTGCCTATTTGACTTTTGAAAAACTTTTTAAATTTTAGTTTTAGACTATTACCAGAAATATATAGCTTATTTGGTTTTGTTTGCTCTTATAAATATTTGTCAACAGTATATCTTTTTTGCATTTTGGAGAACTGGGTTATTGTTTCGGATTTCCTGGTTAATTATGTCAGTCGATTTCACTGACAAATATCGAAGAATATTAGAGGTATGAAATTCTTTAGAGGTTAAAAAAATTAAAAGGTTAAGGGAATTAAGAAAATATAATGGAATCCATTCTCTTATAGGTATTTACATATATAACCTTAATCACATCTATGCTTGTGCTATTTGTGAATAACGTCAACGGTTTGGTAATATTAAAGATAATTCTATATTCGTTAATTTCTCTCTAGAACTGAAATTAACCTATTGCGTTGTATTTTTTGTCTTGAAAGTTACGAGAATAACAATTTCAAATTTTTAATACCCTAAAATATGATTTTGAATACTCTTAAGTTCTGATAAACGATGAAATTGCTCTCTATGTATTGAGTTAAAATATTTAAATCTTCCAGTTTTATACGAATTGCAATGTCTTATTATCAACATAACATGAAGGGGCTTCAAAAGTTGCCATTTCATGTTATGTTGATAATAAGATGTCGTGAAATTCACATTTGTCATTCAGATAACAAAATTAGGGTTAGACCATTCAAATGTGCATAATTTTAAAGGTTAAGAAGTTTTATTACCTGTAAACACTACCTACAGCTCTATTTCAGTTAGTGCTAAAATCTGCAACAAGGCTAAAATATGACTTTCAATGAATAAGTACCTGAAAGGTATGCCTTGCTGTAGTAAGATTCTTTTACTTTTCTGAAGCTTTTATTTGTATGAAATGTGGATTGTTTTTAGCAAAGGTTTTTCTGTAGCATAACAAATTAAAAATATTTATCATCAACGTATCTTTTATAAAATATTAATTCTTAAGTTTTATCTAAAATTCTTACTTTCAAAGGAAAATGAGTTATTTAAAATTTTAGATCTTGCATTTATAGCTAAACATCCTAGTTCACTGAAAAATAAAAATAAAAAAAAAATAGTTCTAATTATCTAAACCTATCTAATTTATAGTTTATTGACATAAAATGCATACATAAATACCCTTTGTCTTTTAAACTGAAGATTAATCGTGCTATTCACAATTGTTGTTCACTGCATAGCTATACTGTTGAATAATGTTTCTGGGAAATAAAGTTGTTAGTTTGCATGTATCAGATGTAAAAGTTAAGATTTTATGTCAAGCAAATTTCCTTGGAGAAAAGCTATACGGAAATATAGCTGATGAAGTTAAATTATAAATCATACCAGATAGAAATTCCAAAGAAGTTAAATGTATCCATGTTAATTTTGAGAAAATTAAAGTAATCTAAGAAAAATGCGGTACTTTTCCGTTAAAAGGGGCCGTTGGCGATGATTCATCCCCCCCCAAAAAAAATGGGAGTAATATCACGGGTAATCTCAGTATTACTGCGTCGGAAGAGAGGTGAATTTGCACAACTCGACTTGGCGATTTTTTTACGGCCCCACCCCCTTTAACGAAAAAGTATTAAAAATGCTTATAATTCTAACCTATTCATAGCAGCACATATTTTTTTTAAAAAAATTATCTTGTTTAAAATAGTAAATGTAATGGACATTATTAGCAATTTCGATTTCCATTGAGAATTTAAAAACTAGTAACTAAATGAATGATATGTTCATTATAAAATATTACTAGGTATATAGAAAGAAAAATTTTCGGGATGGGAACCTATATTTAAATTTCGAAAAAAAAAATTAAGAAGTTGTAATATGTTGTTGAATATATTTATACTAATAAAGATGCCATTTTGTTTCTGGAGTCAATAGTCAACAAACCCTTTAGGAAATACAAAGATAACATCATGAATCATCTGCTAAACTGATTGGGGAATATATCAATATCCAGCCTCCAACAATGATGAGCATCGACTGATAACAGCCATCCTCAAACCGAAAGGTAAAGATTTCTGCACTATACAACCCTCTAGCTCTCACCCAATCAAAGTGGTTATCAAAAGTTTCCCAACAACCAAGATGTCGACAAAATATAATCAGAACTCAAATCCAAAGGCCACATCGTGTAAAAGATTCCTGAACTCAGAGGCGAATGGCAATCTGGCAATATAATTTTCACTTCTTCTACTATTTATCATCCAACTGAAAACTTAAGCCCATATGCTTGAAATGACGAGAGGAGCATAGGATAGATGACTGCGAAATCATAATAACTAAAACTAGAAAATCCAACCTGCATCAACTATAAAGGAGTTCATATTGGATCGTGGTAGGATTATCCTGGTTTCTACAAACTCAAACCCAAAAAAGGAGATACAATAAACAGACAAAAAAACCCAACTTGCAAGCAATATGAAAATAGACGCGAAGAGTTTCCTTTTGAAAACATCCCAAAACTCGTATTCCAAATTGAAACACTAGACCGGAAATCTGCATAGGTAAACCCCCTCCTATCCTGAGTTTGAAGGTCCAAAACCAAAGCAAAATTCACATCAAAATTTATATCGAAATTCCAAAATCTCCAAACACGACATATTTGCAGCCATCAGAGAACTCAAAATATTTTCAACACCTTCCTAACCTTTTAAAAGTCACTTATCAGGTGTAAAAAGCCGACGATGACTTCGAGACATTCGACTCATTTTATCAAGATATGTGCTCATCATTCGAATCTGGGTAATATGTTACACTCAGAATTGTGTTATATAATGGGAACGGAGTTGGGTCTCGTGTTGTTGAGTTACGAGACTTCATTGATAAGCACATTCCTGATATCGTTTTACTTCAAGACTGACATCAGAGACCAGATGTTAATTTTAAAATTCCCAATTTTACAATTTAGAGAAATGTTAGTTCAAATCAAATACACATAAGTGGCGGCATTATTCTAACGGTTTTAAACTCCATAGCATACCACCGTATCCCAACACCTTCTCTCATGGCGATCACATGACGTTGATTCGTAATGCGATCTATCGAGCAAATGAGGAACTAGTTTTACAATATCATTGAAAATGCAGTTAATAAATTTATAATTAGCTACATATCCTACATAAATATAAAGGTTCTTACAGTTAGAAGGCATTGGAAAACTTAGATCAGCGGTAGATTCAGCAGCAAGTTTTGCTGCGAATGAATTTACAAATTTATAACAGCCGCTTTTCATTATGTCTTGTTCTACAGATATTAAAAAATTCAATTAAATAGTTAATAAGAACACAAATTCAATTAAAGAGACGTTTAAGATCACAAACAATTTAATTAACAACCTTCACAGAACATATAAGATCGCTCTCTCCCGACTCTCTTAACTGCCTTAATTTATAATTAATCAGTGTTGTTTTATTTAATAATTTTATAATTAATCAATGATATTTTAGTTTACCAACTCATTCCCAGCAAGTGAGACACTTCTTGAATACATCAGATTCAACTCCTATTATTCTAGTCAGGCGTTCCTTCAAACCAATGTTACTACAGATTATTAATTACAAAAAATCACTCTCATTTACAAACTTCTTTCAGCCTGTTGTCCTCATCTATCTCCCGTCTTATTCCTTTCAATTCTATTTTGCTTATTTATCGCTATCCTTAATTCAATTCATTACATGTCTTTTTTCATCCGATTTGCCTAATCACGTTTCATTTGGTTGACAAAGTGTTGGAACTTTGTGTGATTCAAATTACAAAAAGTCTCCAAGGCTAGTGAATAAAAACCGCGAACAAGCCTCGTCACAGATTGCCGTAATTACCATTTAATTATCCAGGATAAAACAACCAGCTTATGCTTTTTTATGGACAGCGGAACTGATTTATTAATCTTTCCTGCATCCGCAAAACATAAAATATATAATTCTTTTACATAGTATGTAGTAAATGGTACAATTATACCCATTTTTGATTTCCAAATGGAAACTTTGGAAATTTGATCTCCGTTGATCTTTTCGATTTACTTTTGTGATAGCTAAAGCAGATCGAGATATTTTAGGAGCAGATTTTTTAACGAAATTTTAGTTGTTTATTTATGTGCATAATAGAAAGTCAATAGATGATGTTACAAATTTGTCTATTCAGAGTGATGTTGCGTGCATATCAAGTGTAGATAACATAAAACTGATTAAAATTCTCAGTATAGGAGGTTGCTAAAACAGTATATATCTTAATTTAACAAAACTTGAACTGCAATTCGAAATATCACGTAAAACACTATTTCACTACAAAATGCTGTCATTGCTGCGAACAATCTTCGATAAAAATTTCATTAAGTCTATTTTTCAATACATTTCATTTCTTATAATTTAGCATTTGTCCAAAGCTTAACTCATATCGGGACAATATTAGCCTTTGTTGCTCTATATCCCATAAAACCAAACAAATTCCTTCAATATATATATATATATATATATAATCACACACTCTCTCTCTCTCACACACACGCATATATATATATATATATATCTGTGTGTGTGTGTGTGTGTGTGTAATGATTTCAAATAAAAATAATTTTAACTTCCTAATTTTTCTCATTCTATAAATCAAAAGTAAAGAATTCATTCTTATTTTCTGATACAATTCCAATCTGCTTACTCAACATTTCACACGGTCCCAGATTTGTAGGGAATAATCCCTTTTCAACTTATAGACGCCATCAAAGTCCTTCAGGATCCCTTCATTCAAAACCATGTGATTAGCACATGATCTAAAGAAATCTCTCTTTATAAATTCGAGGGCAAGGTAAAAATTCTTTCTTTCACTTCGGCCAGAACTACTCTGTAGATTTTCTCAAATTGTTCGCAAAATGGATCCAATCTCGTCAAAAAGCTATGACTTTTGGTAGCCTTGCTAATCAATCGCTTAAGAATACTTTGTCGTCTTATTACAGCCATAGAAATCTAATGTCCTGTTTAAGCGTACATTAAAGTTACACACACACACACACACACACACACACATATATATATATATATATATACAAGAATACCAGCTTTTTGATGAGATTGAATCCATTTTGCAAGCAATTTGAGAAAATCAACAGCGTAGTGCCGGCTGTCAAGGTCGAAGCGAAAGAAAGAATTTTAATATATATATGTGTGTGTGTGTAATACATTTTAAGAATAGTTAAAACAAAAGCAAAAAAAAAAAAAAAAAACTTTGAAAACTAAATTAAACAGTTAAAGAGGTAACCAAAATTCAAATTTATAAATTAATATTTATGTTAGACTAAAAAATGACGTCATGTCAAAGGATGACATGTCGTAGGTAAGTTTGAGTATTTTATGTGCCATTATCTTTTAAATGCTTACCTTTGTATTCTAATAAATAGTTACATCAATGCAACTCTTTTTAGTTAAAGTTTTTAAATGGTGTTAAAATATTTTAGATAGCTTTTTAAGTGTACTTAGCTGTTTTGAAGTGTAACTGAATACGTTTTATACGTTGATCTTCTCTGTTTTCGCTGTGACTGAGTTTTCGATTTGTTGCCATCTTGTTATAACGTAACTCACAGAAGCGTGACATTTAGATCTGTAATTACCGGTATAAACACACATTATTCCGTTCCAAAATACGGAACAGTACTAATACATTATTTCCTTTTTTCCTAAATTTTGGGTTTTACATCACTTTGATTTGTTTTAAACTGTATGAATCTTAAATAATTTGTTTTGAGGTTAGGACATTAAATTTTAGATTAATTATTTAAGCATATTTCTTATTTGTATAAGTATTAATTTAATGTTTGGTTATTTCTTTAACTATTTAGTTTTGTTCCTTTTAGATGTTTGCGAGGGATACACACTTTGCTCCTTTTTAAAATTAACGACATTTGCTTTTCACTGGGAAAATATCAGTATTATTCGCGTGTTGTCGAAATTTATAAAATATAAATTTCGACTGGTACAACAATAATTTTATAAAATATAAATAAAAAAAAGAAGGGGGGGGGGAGAAACGAAGAAGAAGGAAAATGAGGGAAGAGTTAAAAAAATGAGTTGGCATTAGAAATGTCAAGCGATAATAGCAGTTTAAACAACCATACAGAAGACATGAAATGTTCTTGTATAACCGGACCTAATTTTGTGCGAGAGACTGGGATTTCACTGGATTAAAAAAAAACATATTTGAAAAGCTCGGAATGACCAAAATCGGCCAATTCTTCATTCCTCTTCTACTTTTGAGAAATCAAAAAGTGATTCTAACAATTGAAATCCAGATGAAAAGAAAGATTCGAATTCACATAAACAGGCAGAAATACAACGAAAATCCCCAGAATTAATCGCCATCCAACATCGAACCAAAAAAGGAAAGTGATTTGAAAGTCAACAAATAGTGATCATCAAATGAATTCCTTCAAGTCATCATAGTATCCTCCAGAACTGCCTAAAATGAGTTCCTATACCCCTCGCGGCCGGAAGACAGGGAACTAACCAAGGAACTCCAACTTCACGCCTTCTATTATCACGAGTCTATATTGCCACAAATTATTGTTTTTTAGGCATTTGCTGCAAACACAATCATTTTTCATAAATATTTATGTTATTTCAAAATGGTAATTTTATTATTCACAGAGCCGTTTAGAAATCTGAAACCAAACGTTTTATGAGCACTTGGGGCTAGCTCTGAATCCCGATTACTCAAATTCTCTTATCCTTGAACTTGGTGGATGGGCGACGAAACAGTTTTTGAACTGACAAAGCGTGAATGGCTCTTGGAAAATCCTCTCACCTTATATAAGACAATTAAAAAGTTCGAAGCTATTGGGGAGAATGAAACATTACAAAAAACCAACGTTTTTAAAAACAACGTTTTTATATGGTGGCAAAGTTTATTACAAAAATTATTTAAATATTAGTTAAAACTTTTTAAAAAATCCTCATATTTCTCTCGTCTTTAAAGTCACTATCTCTGCGTAATTCAATATATCTCCCATAGATGGCGCCAGGTTATTACACAAATTACGTTTCTAAAAAAAATTATTGAAATATTAGTTAAAACTTGTCGCAAATGTCTAAATATTCCATTGATAGGCAAGTAAGAAAGATTCCCAAAGTTCCAGAGCTCTAGTTTAATGGGAAGTTGCTTAAATTAACGATCGAAAATTGGATGACACACTCTCACACACACACCAAGTGAAATTCAGAAAAACGTTTTAATAATAATAAAAAAGGGTGTAATGGGGTACTTTTACTACTCAAGCACGAAGTAAAAGGAGAAACTTTCCTCACCCAAGACAATTTTTTTCAACGATTGCTTTTCGATGGGTTAACGTTTGACAATTACAGCAATTTAGATCGAATTAGTTGAATATTGCTCACCTTAGTTACTTTTCCAACTTTGAACATATCCCTTTTTTCCAGTTCTATTTGCTGTTGCTATTTTCAATTGTTTTGTTTTTTAGAATGCCTTTGATGTATCCAGGATTTGATATAAGTACTCAACCCAAAATGCCATGAAGTTCGCGACATTCATTGGACTACAGCAGCAATCCGAAGAGAACTGTACCGATTGTTAAAAAAACATTGATATAAATACCTTTAACGATAGTCTCTAAATATACTTATAGAACTTGATATTATCTAAATACTGGTAAAATCAAGAATGAGTGAGTGACCGTGGATTTTAATGGAGCAAGAGCCAAAATAGGCTAAGCTGCGCCAAACACTTGTTAAAATATTTTAAAGTAAAAACAATTTAAAAATATTAATCAAACATGCAGTGAAAAATAATAAAAGGTTAAAAATCAAATTTGGTGTAAAAGGCCAATATGTTTTAAAAAAGCAAATAAGTTATGGTAGGGGTTTTCCCCCACCAAGTCAGAAAGGTTTAAAACTGATGAATGAAAAAAAGTCCGGCGATGATAATCAAACACCAGACAGTCAATTAAAATGTGATGAATAGAGTAAGGGACATAGCAGGAAGGACACTCGGGAGCATCTTCTCCAAACAAAAGATGTTTGTGAGTAAATCGAGTATGTCCAACGCGAAGGCGGGTCAATCTGACATCCGCTCTTCGCATTGGAAAAACAGGCCATTCTCTAATTATCGGCTTCACCGAGTGTAATTTGTTATTAATCTGTAGATTCCACGATTCCCGCCATGTCTGGTGAATGAGCATTAAAATGTGACGTCGTATGTCCTCAAGTGGGACTGCGAGCTGCAGAGGATTCTTTGCCGAACGTTCATCCGAGTCCACTCATTGTCTAAAATACCTACATGACTAGGTATCCAGCAGAATTTTATAATATAACCCCTGCTATATAGCTGGCAAATAATGTCAGCAATTTCAACCACAATAGGATGACTGCGATCGTCAAGATGTACTAATGTTTCCAGGACGCTCTTGCTGTCAGTATAAATGACGAACTTTCGACAACTGGACTTCTCGACTAATCTAAGGGCACAGTAAATGGCGACAGCTTCGGCAGTGTAGACACTGCAGGAAGAATCGAGCCGGTAACTGTGCCTGATGTCATTTGAAACGACACCACAGCCGACATATCCAGTTCCTTTCAATCCGTCAGTATAAATTAGAATAAAATCCACATAATGACAGCGATGGAAGGCGAAAATACTCTGGAAAACAATTGGACATGTGGTGCTCTTGCTGTATGAAGCAAAGGGGTTATGATATATAAATCTTGACATATTCCAAGGTGAAAATTTAATATAATTTCGTTGCTGAACATCCAAGTCATGGAGGCCGAGTTCCTCGATGAATTCCTTCACCCTCTCAGAAAAAGGCCGGATGAAGGAAGATCGCGCATCGTACAATCTCCGTAAAGACGGGCTGGTATTAATGTTCTGTAATGGGTGAGATAAAAGAGATGAGATTTTGAAATGAGAATAGAGCGACAATTTCAGGCGTCGCAAAGCCAAAGGCAGCTGGTTACAAAGGACATAGAGACTCTGCACAGGTGACGTTCAAAACGCACCACAGCAGATTCTCAGAGCATTATGCTGGATTGGGTCAAGCTTCCGCAAGGTAATTTTGCAGGCAGATCCGTAGACGATACATCCGTAGTCGATCCGAGATAGAATCACCGACTGATACACTCGGAGTAAAGAAATTCGATCCGCTCCTCAAGAGGTGTTGGACAACACCTTCAAGATATTGAGGGATTTCTCACACTTCTTCCGCAAATGTAAGATGTGCGGAAGGAAAGTGAGTTTACTGTCGAAAATTACTCCGAGGAAGCGAACGTCAGGGACGACCGGAATAGCCGTATTACGGATGCGAATGTCAGGATCAGGGTGGAGACCCCGTTTCCTACAAAAATGCACGCAACTACTCTTGCTGGCAGAAATACTATATCCATTTATGTCACACCATGTAACCAAGTTATTGACTGCGATCTGAATTCGTCGCTCAATGATACGCATTGACGATCCTTCGCAGGAAATCTGCAGATCGTCAACGTATAATGAACCATGAACTGATGGTTGCAAATGAGAAAGTATGGGAGAAATGTGACAAATGAAAAGAGTGGGGCTCAAAATGCTGCCCCCGAGGAACTCCTTCAAACTGGATAAAAGAGTCGGATAAAACATGTCCTACACGTACTCGAAAAGATCTGAAGGACAAAAACATTTGAATAAAAAGAGGCAAATTGCCTCTCAGACCATAATTGTATAGAGTGCGCAGAATCCCATAGCTCCAAGTACGGTCATATGCCTTTTCGATATCAAAGAAAATAGAAACCAAATGATTCCTCCATACGAAAGCAGAACGAATCTGACTTTCGAGTTGAAGGATGTTATCTACTGTGGATCTTCCTTTACGGAAGCCACTCTGAAACGGAGGAATGCATTGATCCTATTCCATTTGATAAACGGGCATTGACCATACGTTCAAGGGTCTTACACAGGCAACTCGTCAGAGCGATAGGCCTATAGTGGAGAGGGTTCTTTGGATCCTTACCAGGCTTCAGGATAGGAATAACGATTGCTTCCTACCACTGGATAGGAAACACATGCTCCCTCCATATTCGGTTGAATAGGTAAAGGAGACTGACAAGTGAATTCTCGCTCAAGTGGCGAAGCATATCGTATGTTATACCATCAGAGCCTGGACTGGTATTGTTAGCCAAGGACAGAGCCTTTCTCAATTCCCACATGTCAAAGTCACAGTTATAAGGGAGTGGTTGCCGACACCTGAAGTTGATAGGCGTCTGCTCAGTACGATTCTTAGTCGCTAAAAATGTAGCGCTATATGAATCGGAGCTTGACACACTAGCAAAAGAGTGGCCAATGACATTGGACACTTCGACAGGTGAAGAATGCACAGCATTTGCAGTTTCCAGTATCGGGAAGGAAAATTACCGATACAGGGAGTTTGCAGCTTTTACCTTTCTCCATAACTGTTGACTTGTGGTAGACGATGTGATGGAAGAGACATACCTGATCCAAGATTCTCTCTGACTATGTCGCCTTACTCTGCGAGGAATCGCCCTTGCCCTTTTAAAGGCTATGAGATTTTCAGCTGTGGGATATCGTCTGAAGATACCCCACAATTTCCTTTGTTCCCTGCAGGAGGATTGACATTCCTTATTCCACCATGGTTTACTCATCTTCCTCTGTGAATTTCTACTCTTCGGTATCGCTGCATTAGCAGCGTTCTCGATAGAGGCAGTGACAAGTCGGACAGAGCTATTTATACCTTGATCTTGAACCATCGCACCGGTAATAACCACTAACCATGTGAATAAATCCCAATCTGCCCGGTTGAAGCGGTAAGTGGGAGGACGTAATCGCACACCACTACCATGAACCTGGGAGATCAGCAGAGGGAAAGGATAACTATTATGTAGATCATTTAGAACCTCTAAATTCAGCGACGGTAGCAGTGTCGGTGAACAAATGACTAGATCAAGGGAATGAAATGTCCTACTGGGAACATGGAAATACGTCTTCTCGTCAGTGTTCAGCAAACAGAGACTGTGATCAGAGATCAATCGCTTGATCGGCCGACCACAAGAATTTGTACCATCACACCCCCACTGAGGGCTGTATCCATTAAAGTCACCTAGCAGAAGGAAGGGAGCTGGTAACTGTTCGACTAGCTGTTCTAAATCCATTTGTGACACAACATCGTTAGGTGGCAGTTAAATGCAGCAGACTGTGATTAAAGGGCGAGTGTGAATTCGCACAGCCACAGCCTGCAACGATGTGGTCAGTGCAACGACGTTATGAGGACAGTTCTGGGATGCCAATATACAAACACCTCCAGAAGAAGGTGATGCGCTATCAACATCCCGTCGTACACAATGATATCCACGCACTCTGGTTGTCATATTATTCTTCAGAAAAGTCTCCTGAAGATCAATGCAGACAGGTTGGTGCGTAGATAGTATGGATATGAGATCCTCTAGTCTGGGTCGTAAACCACGGCAGTTCCAGGATACAAAAGCCATTAATTGGGCACACTAGAAGTGGAAGGTCCCGTTTCCAGGACACCCATGGAGTCATAATCTTCAGGCGATGGGTGTAAAACCACCGCATCTCCGTCAATGACCTTAGTTTTTTTTGCGAGGAACGCTGTTCTTCGCATTAAATTTTAATTTTTGCCTCTGCAAAACCTTTGACCTGGCCAGTGGCCTAGTCTTATTAGTCTTAGCAAAGGAAGGTTTTTTTTTTGAATAATTAATTTTTTTTGTTTGCAGAGCCTTAGAGTTAGTTGTGGTGTCTTTTTGCTAGGTTGCGGTTTCTTAGTGGTAGGAAGAGGTTCAGGAAATTAGGTGGATTTTGAAACTTTAACAGTCTGGGTTGCCGTAGCGTAGCTTTTTCCCTGTACAGGAGTACGGGAAGCGACTACCCGGCGAGCCTCGGGATACGACAAATTCTGCAGCGTCTTCACCGTAGAAATTTCTTTTCCTCAGCCCACTTAGGGAAAGAACGAGAGTATGCAGGGTGTTTGCCCTGACAGTTGACGCACTTTTCAGCAGCGTTACAGGAAGCACTATCGTGTCCTGTTGCTGTACAGCGAGCGCATGTCAACTGTCCTCTACACGCGTTCTTGGAATGGCCATATCGTTGGCAATTAAAATATCTCAGAGGGTTTGGAATATATGATCGGACGGATATATGCGGCCTGAACTGTCTGTGGCAGGGTAGGAGTCGAAAAGGTCAAGATGAGGTTCTGGGTGTTAAGCACCTTACCATCACTCCTAATCGTAATCCTCCGGACACCACAAACCAGCTGGTCCTGCAAATTCTCCAAAATCTCTTCCTCTGACACGTTTTCCAATTCCCTTGAGGATACCACTCCACGAGAGTAATTCAGGTTTCTATATGGTGAAGTCGTTAAAGAATAAAGGCCTTAGGTCTTCATACTCATTACAAGTTGTGCTTGTGTTGAGTTACAGACCTCGATTAATAGGACCTCGGAACGTAGTTTCTTGATATCCTTAACTGTTCCTACCATACCCTGTTTCCCTTTTGAATCAAAAAGGGAGATATGGTTGCAAAAGTGTCAGTTTCTCTTCTTATGAGGAAGAATCTAAAATTAGTTTTTTTTGTACATATGTGTGATTGCTCTAAATTTTCAATTTCTGCATGACGCTCAACACGGTCAGCCCATGATTCACTATTAGATTTGAAAGAATTTTTAACAGCTTTGAGAGCCAAAATCTTATTCTCTTTATTTATCGCCATATTTGCCTTAAAAAAATAAATTTACACGGAATGACTTCTAGTTCGATGGGGCCTCCGCAGCCCCCATCTCCCCACCCTTTCCTAACGCGGAAATGAGTAACCGACGGAGAGATTCCTTCGAGCCGGACAATGTGAACTGCCCCCATTACGTGCCCAGGCAAAGGCACAGTCCAAGGCCGAAGCCAAGGAGGATTTCTCGAAATGGGAGGGAGGTCACACCATCCAGCCATACATAACCAAGGCTCTCCCTCTGGGAACATTTTGAGGATGACGTTCCGAAACTGTTACCGACGGCCCACGCAACTCCTCTCCTCGCACACCCTTCTCCAACCAGAGCCCGTTCCAAACATGCCCATGCGGTCTCCCACTAGGTACCTCCGCATGAGAGGTAGTAAGGCCCCGTATTGCCCGAGCTAGGCACGCAGGAGATCGGCATTGATACGTCGTCGGCCTTTTAGTGTGTTAGTAGAGACACCACAAAGATTTTTATTTTTAAATATTTTTATAATTTTTATTTTTAAATATTTTTATAATTATTTTTTTAAATATTTTTATAATTTTTTTCATATATTTTTATTTATATATTTTTTAACACAAAAGTTAACACACACATAATAAAATAAAACTAAGTTAGTTTAAATTGTTTTCCGCCTGATATCACAAAATATCAAGCGGAAAACCCCCAAAAGCAAAACACATGAAAAGAGGAAAGAGGGGGGAGAAGAAGAGGAAAAAAAGATCACTGAGTTACCTCGGGGTTGTGAGGCCCGTTCTCATCTGAAGAAAATGAGCCCCCTGAGGGGAGGGGTAAAATCAAGAAAAGTCAATTTAAGCAGCACGAAACGCATACTTATTAATATTCTTAATAAGTATGTCTTTTTTTATAATATTCTTAAAGAGAATAGATCTCATAAACATCATCGTTTTAATCGGGTTTAAAATGCTCAACGTATGAGACGGAAGGGGAAAAAAAGCAATGAGTAAAATTAGAAAAATTGTTTGTCTAATACCTATTGTTTTCAGAGTATTTTGCACTCTGCGAGACACGAATCATATCTATTCGAATTCTTAACTACAGTAAAGAGGAGTTTAAATGTTAATTTTTCTTAAAAAAGATGTATTTATTTACCTTTGAACTACTGATTTTATCGTTGGATACAAGGTCATTTATTCATTTCAAGGAGAAAATGACGTGATCCGTATTGATGGTGTAAAAAAGACAATTTCGAATTGAGTATACAATAGAATAAGGAATTTCGGAAAAATACTAATCCCGAAGATAGCAAAATCTTTATTTAATTGTGTCTTACCGGAAATTATAGACAGAAGTGTGTCACGAAAAATGTCCTTGATAGAATAATCTGAGATGAATGCAATTAAAAACAAAACAACAACAAAAAAGTGACTGATGTATTCTAGGAAATAAAGTACATTTTTCTCGAACAGGATTTCATGAAAACTGTATGTGTGATACTCATGTATAATTATATGAATTGCTGTATAAAAAGTGAAATTATTTTGTCACCAAGAGCACGTAAAAGTTTAAAAAAAAATATTGATATAAATTGATTAAGATATAGTATGTATAAAAAAGTTTGTAATTTTCTATGAGAAAAATTCATTCTGAGTTTGAAAAGTTATTTTGTGAGAGCGATCTCTTATTATTATCTAGTAGTACTATTATCCGATTTATTATTATTGTAACTAATATCCAAAACTGTTTGTAATTTAAAACTCTAATTTCAATTTACCTACACATACACAGAATATGTAATGTTTCATGTTGTACATTCTCCTTTTTTCAACCACCTGTTATAAAAAAGTATAATTTGCACTGAGACACACGGAAATAAGCCATTTTGTACAAACTGTTATCGTATTAAAAAGTAATTTATTACGTATTGTATATTTTACCAAATTATTTCAGTTAATCCTTTTGAAAATGAAGTGTCTAACAAGGCTTCTTCTGAAATTTAACATTCCTCCAATTTTATACAGGTGCTACAATACTTATACGAATACTACACTGAATTTATACGTTTGATATCCGCATAAATGTATTTGATTTGTGGAGACTTCTTTTTTTCTTTAAGATATCCTCAAAATAAAATTGTTATACTTATTCGAAGAACAGATGATACTTCTTTTTACTTATTTACGTATTAAACTTTAGATATATAGATAAACCTTATTTCTCAGAATAGATACGGCTGCATGGAATAATTGATACGCTTGATATTTCGGCCTCAATTAGTAGAATTCGAAAGGATCCCCGAATTATTTCGAATTAGCTACCGTATGGAATTATATTTAAATGGAAAAAGTACGAAAATCTTTTTTAGCAATAAAATTTTGAAAATTTGTGAATGAGAACAATAGTACCTAAATTTTTAAATTTAAACTCATGTCAGTTCATTCATTACCGTCAGAATTTTTTATGCGATAATTTAGTAAGTACTGATTCATAAGACACATAATTGTTTATCAAAAATTAACAATTTTATCATAAATACATAAACTTGCAAGACAATTACACACAAACTTACAAATTTAGATGGGATCTTATCAAATCATTATTATATTAATTAAGAAAACAAGGTATACTTTGTTAAAATCAACCTCAGTCAGGTGACGTATATCCATAGTAATTTATAATAATATCGGAGCTTTTCGGCTACCTGAAATTTGGGCTGTATTTTTTAACATTAGCCGAAGAAAAATAATAATTAGATTATTATTTTTTAAATTCACCGAATGTTATTACTATTATCAGCCTAGTTAAAAAAACAAAAATATAGTAAAATATTTTTTCACTTATCTTACAGGTGACCAAAATACTTATGCACTAAATCTTAAGAGAGTATAAAATAATCTAAAAAGGAAGAAATAATCAACTATTGCTATTTAAATGGAATGATTCTATTGCACATTTTTTCCGCAGATATCTGTTTTCTTCAGATACAGAAAGCTGAATAAAACGCAAGGATGTAAATTTTAACCGTTTCCCACCCTCTTTCTTCGAAAATGGATAATTTCATCACGATTATTCAATCTTCTCCTCATTCGCTCTATCGTAAAAAAGCGAATGCGTTTTTAGTCACTTTTGGCGATTTTGGCTCTTTGCTCATGAATGTTTAAAGGAAGTACAGTACGGTCTGCGTTTACACCAACACTCACGATCTTTAGAAGTATTGCAACATACCCCCTATCTTTTGATCCCCACGAACGTGCTTATCTTATTTAAAAGTTATGCCATCGCCGCTTTTAACAATAACAAAGATTGTAGGAAAAAATACTGAACAATACAAAAATTTTCGATTGAAGCTGCCACAATTCACGTGTTTTGATCTGCCCCATTTTCTATGAAGCGATTTCCAGGGAAAATATGAAGCTTGTGGTTCATTTTTGATGAGGGCAGCTTCCCTCTTTACTGAGCCAACTTCGTATATGCAAGCTCTACACGTCTGGTAGGACCGCCCCAGATAAAGACATACTTTTTTATAAACTTTTATTCAATATGTTCATACATGTGTCTCTACTGTTCAAATTTGTTCTCGAATTTTAACCCAAAGCCTATCATTCGATCGAGCTAAAATTTTGTCTATACACACATAACTCAGATAACAATACAATACTATTAAGTATGCTTAATCAATGACGGACTTTGGGCTTACACCTAATAGTATAGTATTAATATGAAATTTTGCACACATATAATTAACTTTTATAGTATTAAAATTCCAAACTGAAATAATTAAAAAAGTTTAATCAAGTTTTGATTAAAGATGGCTTATAAAAGATATTGAAAATATTTTTTAAAAATGTATAATTTATTAAAACTTCAGGCGTTAATACTTCTTTTGGTCTCGTACATAAGTAGCTATCGTATTTAATTTATCGGTAATCTTAGGTAAGTGCTTCAAGTTTTAATAAATTATGTGTTAATTTACATTTAAAAATTTTTTTATATTCCATCTGTGAATACAAGCTTGATTCAAAAATTTTTTTTCACTTATTTTACTTTAAAAAAATAAGGATGTGCCCCATGTAATGAAGGTAAACATTTTCTCCTTCAAAAAAAAAAAAAAAAAAAAAAAAGTCATTCACATTCCACAATCTTTGTAGACGAAGGAAAAATTTGTGATAGAGAAGAATCAGATGACGGTTACAAGAGTTCCTGATAGATCATTTTACAGTTAAAAATTACTTATTTAATCCATTTTTGAAAAAACCGTGATTCAAAGTTTAAGCTTCTTACAGAAAACTGACCATAAAAATACGGTAGATAGATATATAGAACAAAAGTAAAACTTAACGCATTCAGTAATAAAAAAATAATAAACAGTCCCTTAGAGCAGTGCTCCGCAACCGGTGTGCCGCGGCACACTGGTGTGTCATGAGCCAGATACAGGTGTACCGCGGTTAAATACATTGTACTTGACATTTTACAATTTTTCATCATGTATATAATAGACAATGACAATTTTTTTTCATAATAATGTCTATTTTTCTAAATATACTATAGAATAATTATTATCACTAAATAATTATTCAATGGTCCCCTGGTGAGAACAGTTGAAACTGCACAGTGTATTGTGTAAACACCAAGGTCCAACAAATTAATCATAGATAAAGCAAAATGACCGTTATGTGCGTCGTTGAAGACTCATGCGCATGTGTTATTTGCATTTGCACGTGGTACATCACGTTCACTCGTATGTCATTGTTGTCACTATTTCACAACACAAAGTTAAATAAACACGTTCCTACCACTAACGATAATTATTATTAATTATCTTACTGAATTATGTATGGTTCACGTTCTTCGAATAAAAATTTTTGAGTTTTATACCCCTTTAAATATGGATAAATTTTTACGTCGGAAAGATGTCTTCACGTACAGATGAAGAAGAACCCAGCACAAGTGTTACAAAAAACCTAAAGAAGGTAGTGAAAAGAAAGTACGACGAAGACTACATTAAATATGGATTCTCGTGGTGTGGTGACGAAACGGCACCAAGACCACAGCATCATTTGCGGCGATCAGCTATCAAACGAGTCAATGGTACCCAGTAAATTAAAGCGGCATCTATATTCAAGCCATCCTAGCTGCGCCAACAAAGACAAACAATATTTTAAGAGGTGCTTAGAACAAAATAAAAAAACAGAAGAAATTTATGAAATCGGCCGTAACAGTTTCTGAAAAGGCATTAGAAGCTAGCTATCATGTTGCAAAATCAATTGCACGTCAGAAGAAGCCACATACTGTCGGCGAAACACTTATTAAACCAGCATGCAGGGAAATTGTTAGACTTAAGCTTGGGCCCAATGAAGTTAAGGAAGTGAATAAAGTTTCGTTGTCTGCTGATACTGATAAAAGACGTATTCACGATATGTCAAGCGATATTTTAGGAACACTGATTAAAATGTTATCGGCTGAAAAATTTGCGCTTCAGATCGATGAAACAACTGATATTAAAAATAAAGCACAGCTGATAGCTATTGTACGTTTCGTTGACGAGGACTTTATTAAAGAACATTATTTATTTTGTAAGGAGGTTCCAGAGCGAACTACCGGTAAGAAATTTTTCGAGTAACCGATGATTTCTTCAAAATATGTAATATTCAATGGAGCAACTGCATTGCTGTTTGCACGGATGGCGCTGCGGCAATGACGGATCGTAAAAAAGGTTTTGTCCCTTGTGTAAAACAAAAAAATCCGACGGTACAATTTACACACTGCTGCATACATCGAGAGGCATTGATGGTCAAGAATTTGCCGGAAGAACTTTTGAACACGATGAATGAATGCATTAAAATCATAAACTTAATTAAATCAAGAGCCATAAATTCGCGAATTTTTGGATTACTTTGCGCAGAAATGGGAGCCGAATATGAATCATTATTTTATACAGAAATTCGTTGGCTATCCCGAGGCAAAGTTTTGGCTAGATTATTTGAGCTTCGTCACGAGGTGCGTGAATTTCTTTTAACACAGAATATGCTCGAAATATGCCAGCACTTCGATGATGATTACTGGATAGCCAAACTTGTATACATGGCTGATATATTCGAGTATTTGAATGAACTTAATAAAAAAATGCAAGGTCGAAATGAGAATATTTTGACGTGCTCCGACAAATTACAAGGATTTATTAAAAAACTCGAACTTTGGCAGAAAGAGTTGCAAAAAGGATGTTTGGAAATGTACCAAAGGACCAATCATATTATAATTGAAAACAACCAATTAATTGTGGATCTGGCCCAACAACATTTAAGTATGCTTCAGCAGAAATTTGATCAATATTTTTATTCCATTAATACGGAACAATACGATTGGATTCGGAATCCTTTTGCAACCAATGCAATAAATTCTACGGAAGCACTGCCTCTACAAATTCGAGAGGAATTTACAGATTTAAATAATGACATGACTTTAAAATTATACTTCTCCGAAGTTCCATCAGATGTTTTCTGGATTTACGTTAAAAAAGAATATCCTCACATTTCCTACAAAGCAATCTTAACATTACTTCCATTTTCGACGACATATTTATGTGAGCAAAGTTTTTCAACTCTTGTATTAATTGAAAATGATAAGCGGTCATGCTTAAAAGATCTTGACCAAGAACTTCGGGTTGCGTTGTCAAATATTGAGCCGAATATAAAACTTTTGTGTTCATTGAAACAAGCGCAGGTATCACATTAATAATTATTATGATTGCGTAGAAATAAATATGTTATGGTTTTATGTATGTATACTTTTCAAATAAAATACAAACATTTGTTGTAAAATTTGTGTATCAATTAATACCTATATACTTTAGCTTTTGGTGTGCCGCGGAATTCTAGAAAGAATTTTGGTGCGTCGTAGGTGAGAAAAGTTTGCGTAGCACTGCCTTAGAGTAATTCATCCTTAAATCACATATTTTCACGCAAATGACAATATATGCTTGTATTAACTTTAATCATAATGGCACTTACTAACAAGTAGATGATTGCCCGAACAGACACTTGCAAGAATATTTGACTGTATTTGCTTCTAACACATTATAACTTTATTGGTATCAATTGTAATTACAGATTTGTAAAACTTAATTGCACTTATTAAAGTTAAATGTAATAAAAGGAATATGAACACTAAAATCCACATATGAACATTTTCGAATTCAGTAATTAATTTGAGATATTTCATTGCCTCAACAAGCGTTCTTAAGAAGTCAATACATACAAATTAAAATTATATTGTAAATAATTAAGTTTCTATGTCCATATTTTTAAGTAGATTTATTTTATTACTGATTAACTATAATATAAAATTTGATAGGATTTGTTTCAAATATTTTCTTTGCATACTAGTATAATTTGTATCACAAGTTATTATTACGGACATAAAGTTATCTATATGTTTATACAAAAAAAACCAAGAAGAAATAAATTGCAATAAAATTTCCTAGTGGTCTCTTTAAGTCAAGAAAAAAATTTGTCAATTTCAGTTCAACTTAAAAAAAAAAAAAAAAATGCATGGAAAAATTAATTTTGTTTTACTTAGTTGAAGCCTTCAGTTTCATTGCATTAATTTTAAATTAAATGATTTTATCAAATAAATAAATAAAAAAAAAATAATAAAATTTAGCTGTGGTTAATTGTCTTAATATTCAGAAAATTGAAGTAGGGGGAGGGGCATTGTGGTATGTTAAACTGAAAACTTGTTCGAGAAAAATCGATATAAAAATATCTGGATCAAAATATTGATATTTTTTCCAATCATTTAAATGTCTGGCATTAGATTCATAATTATAGATGTTAAATCTGAAAATAATCCGACTGTTTGAGTAATGTGTTGGAAGAGAACACATTATTTGTTACTATTGTGAAAAGATTGATGAATATATAGAATAAAAATTATAAGATATAAATATTTTAAAAATGTCAACAACTTTTAACTCAACACAACAACACACTAAGAAATAAATTTATAAATACTTATTAATTCATTAATAAATTCATCAAATAATTTATTTCAATTATAGCTCAAAAATAATTTCAAATAGAATACATCTGAAAACTAACATATTTGATCCAACATGAAAATAAAACATAACAAAAATTTACAACAGTTTGTAACAAATAAATTTTTATTACACCTAATTTTAATAGTGATCTATAATAAGAAAAGTGAAAAAAACACAACCCTATCAAAATACAAACAAATGAAAAGAGAAGTTTATACAAAATACTAATGGTCCAAAAATAAAAATATATATAGTATAAAAATAAATGCATTAAATAACTTATTGCAAATAACAAAGAAACATTTACATTTTTTAAAAATAAATTATAAACACTTATCAACGCTAGTACATCTTCCAAATGTATTACAATTTATTTTATTAAAGATTTTAGAAATACAATAAATAGAAAACAAATAATTGAGAAGTAAAAATCGATCAGTAGTCAAATGGATTATGAGCTGTAATAACTTTTTTTTTTTTTTTTTTTTTGAAAAAGTTGCCCCAAAGATAAAATAGCTGCAAAGATATTTTCAGCTTAAATTTACAAGCATCAATTATTGTCGCTAAGAATTTATGCTAATAAGTTTATTAAAAAATTTAAAATAAGATTTATTTCATAAATTCTGATTTGAAAAAGATGCATAGAAGAAGAAAATGCATATATAACAGTAATTTGGTATATATAAAATTTAGTTCAACTTAAGACTAGATTGTACTTCATAAGTAACTAACTTAATTACTATATTTCAAGATATTTTTATACAAATACTTATATTTTCTGCAAGTAAAATTAAGAATAATTTTCAAATTAATTTTTTATAATTTTGCACTTGCAGAATTATTTAAGCTGAATAAGATGAAGAAATCACAAGTACACCATCAAAAATTTCTTTGAATTAAAATAAGTTGATGACTTATTCTTTAAATCTGAATACGCCAAACGGTTGAAACTGCATGACCAAAAATTTAAACAGAAACTTAATAACTAAACACATTTACTTAATTTCTATGTTTCCATAATAACATTGTTTACATGACAAAATTTAATAATAAAAAATGAATAGCTTTTTAACACTTCAAAATAATTTTGAAATTATTAAACATCTTCCAAAATAACATACTTTCCTTTTATCATGTATATATCCACATGCAATTAGATTTTTAAAAGGTCATTTAAAACAAATGTAACAAGTGGTTCATCAATTCAAATTATCAGTAATGTTTGTTCTCCTGCAAATGATTTTTTTTTTAAATAAAATCAAAACATTAAGAACTATGTTCTATATTGATTGCATATATACTATACAAGTATATTTTTTAATTATTCACAAAAGGTTATTTTTTAATAAGTCATATTAGATAATCAGATAAAATGTTTTTAAAAACATTTAGTGCCATTAACATAGTATGGAGGAAAAGAAAAAAAAAAAGAAGAAGAGAAATTGTACTATACTGGAATAGAATACAAAAAAAGAATTAAAGTATACACATACTTGTAAAGTGCATACAATAAAAGCCCAATCTCAAGCATGAACAAAAAATCTTAATCATGCTATTTGCTCTCATACATAGTTATAACTATTCATTTTATTTTTACATGAAGAAAAACAATTGTATACTTCATGTAATCATTACACATTACATAATGTTAAATTTTATTTATTTTCATATATTTTTTTCATACATAACTATATAAAACTACGATATTATAAAATTACTGCAACCAATTTTACTAATGAACAAATTTCGAAAGAAAATCATTATTACAGACGAATATTGTTTTTGTAGGAATGTTACCTTTCAGTTTTGCTGTACAAAGTTATTTTACTAATATATCACCTACCTTAAAAATACTAATAATGGGCAAATTATATATATTTTATAAAAAGTAATTTTAGACATATTTCCTATTCTTTGAAATATAAATATATAATACACAAAAGGTATTAATATTTTAACATATTTTTCTGCTCATAAAATGTAAAATTGGATACATAAAGCTAAATATTTATAATAAATCATATTGTGGACTGCTTTTAATTTTTACAAGCAATATCTGAAAGCATCAAATTTTTTTTTATCACAACACAAAGTAAATAACATGGATACTTAATAACAAAACAATAGTTATTCTAATGATGATAAAAAAATTTAAGCTAATAAATCTGTTTCAGAAATTACCTAAAATTCAGAATATTTTAAATTTTCTAGGCAACAGTAAATTTAAAATTATCAATATTGCAATTTAGTAAATTCACATCTAGCTCCAAAGTATATATTTAAATAAACCATATCCACAAAAGTTACTTAACAATGAAAGGGTAAAAAAGACACAGATGCTTCTAGAAAAAAATATAAAGTTAAATTACACATACATTTAAACACTAATTTCTGACAACTTAATAAGTTATAATGAACATCTACAAAATATAAAATATTGGAAGAAATATTTATAAACAAAAGCACAATTGATTTGAAAAAGAAGTTAAAATTGATCCTATAAAATCTTTATAAATAATAATCAATAAAAAAAAACATTTAAAACATAAATGAAAATTAATTTCAAATATTATATGTAATACTTGAAATAATTCTCCATTTATTTTAATCTACATGATGCAAATCTATATTTTCCCATTAGCTTTTTGGAAGTCAAATCACAGAGTTATTATTAAGGAGTAGAATACAATAGTATTGTCATTAGAGAAAAGTAAAATATTTGTTTAAGTGCATTTCATTTGTAGATTAAAACAAAGAACATTTATTTCGTATGGTAGCAGAAATTTAAATAGTTTTGCCAGTGATATTAAACTTTTAAAAATACAATTAAGTGTTCTTACAGCAATGGTAATGGCTGCTATGTGATGTATAATAAGATATACTATTTCATTCTACTCTTTATGTATGTGTGGAATATTGAAAGAAAATAAATAGTTTGGAAAGTAAAAATAACATGGTGATTCATAGGATTAAGTGCTGCATATCAAATGCAATTAGTGGAAAAAGTATTGATGATTGCTGCATGTTCCAAGATGTGCTGCTAAGTGTCAACACTTTTTATTTTATTTTATTTACAAAAAATATTATAGAAAGCATAACAACATATCGTAGATGGCTCTACACTATTTACAAAACACATATAAACATGACTCTGTGGTACATTAAACACATTTACAATATCAACCAGCTCATTAATATCATGGAAAAAAGCTTCCTTTGGCATATTCAGCAAAAGCTGGCTAACAAGCTATATAATAGTCTCTCATATATAAAATACTAGTAATAAACATCTGTACATAAACTGACAAAAAATTAAATGTAATAGTTAACATTAGGCATCTTTGGCCATACAACTGCACATTAAATGAAGGTATAGTCTCTCCTTATTCTAGCTAACAGTGAAAAACTAAACTTTTCTTCTCCAACGAAGATACGATTTGTCAGTGCATATAACATGGCTTTTTTTATTTAAAAGATTACACATTCCATTTTTAATTTCTTAAGTGATCTAAATTTATACACAAATATGCACATCTTCTATCATTGTTCATAAAAGAAGTAAATGGACCCAACACTGCCACGTATCTCAAAATAGTTTATATCTACATTTAAGTTTTAATCCATTAAGAGCAAATGGACATTTTGTTCTGAAACATTTTATGCATTCATTGCAAATATTTAAAAATCATTTCGCATAAATCAATAATAGCAGGGGGGAAAAAAACGAAATTTTTTCAAGAATTTGAGAACTTAATCTACCTAGAAGGTGTAAATAAAATACTAATAATTTGCAGAGGAAAAAAATACAAAGCTAATTTTAAAGCAAAATAATTAATAATATTTATAAAGAATACATTAGTGTAATAAAACAAAAATTTACATTAAAATAAATTTGAAATTTAGATCTTAAACATTAAATCACTATGTTTGGCTGCGTACACACTAAAATTCCTTACTTACCAAAATTACATTCATTTTTTTCTGTTTCAAACAGTTTAGGAATACTTTATATTTTCTAAATGATTAGATAAAACTTAAAAAATAATGTTCTATATAAAATAATAATAATTTGGTAGGAATATATACTTAGTATATGAACATAATTTAGATTAAACCAAATTTATAATATAAAAAGTGAATGCTAATTGTAAAGAATAATCTATCTTTCAGAATCAGAAGTTTAAAATGCATATCTAATAACTTTTTGTTCATTATAATATTAAATAAAATTGTACAGAGTAAATATTAAAGCTTCCAAGAAACAATTTATAAAATTTATGAGTAAAATTTCAAACCATATTAAGAACTGTAAAAGAGGTTTGAACAAGAAATATCACATTTAAAAAAGAAAAAAATAATTTATCAATTATTCTCTATCAAGAGACTCTTTCAAAAATTCCTAAAAGTACAATAAATGGTAACTCCCCCCCCCTCCCATAATATTAGGAAATAAAAAATGATACAAAGCATTTAATAAATTAAATTTTAATTTTCTATCACAAAATCACTCAAAAGAAGTAAAATGATAAATAAATTTCAAAAGCTCTCTCAATCTATAGTTTAACATTTTATAAATTACCTACTTTCCTTATAATCAAATGTAATCGATAAACATTAGATACCATATACTTCAACATGTTTAAAACTCAACTTGAGAATAGGCACTCAACCATAATTATCAATTCAATGGCAGTTATTTGGTCATAGCAGCCAGTGGAGGAAAATTTGTACAATCAAAAAGGCTATAACAAGTGTATAATCCCGTCTTTGAGTTAACTGCGACTGAATTCTTCTCTGTTGAGCCATTATTGCTTCTATGTGGCTTTGAATGGACCTTAGCGATTGGTTGCTTTCCTGCTGAAGTTGCTGTAATGTTTGTAGGGATTGTTGCAACATGGACAGAGAAGTGCTGCATTTAGCAGTATGAAAATTCTTTCGGGGTCCTAAAAAATTTATGGTTTATTAATGCAATGACACACAAAATTTGATACATAAAATAAAGTTTATTTAAAATGAATTTACAATATTATTGGATTCTCAATGCTTTTTCAAAATATGAAGTTTATTTACAACTTTAATGGTAATGTACTAGGCAACTCTTAAATAATCATGTTATAAAATTTTATGTATTCAATTGTAATAGTTAATCAATGGACTGGTTAAATAGATAAAGATTTAGCAAAAATTTATTTTTCATATTGAAACACTCTTAGATATGTTATTTCATATTTAAATTTTCCCCAGAATCTTCATGCTCTCTAATAACTGAGCTCACCCTAAGGAATATCATATTTAGTATTGGTTTTCATATCCAACATTTGCCTTCACTATACTTCTAAGAATTCAATCCGAAGCTTATTCCATTGTCTTAAATTATCTTAATAAACTCATCTCAACTAACTTTTTAGGCAAAGCTTGCAAAAGCCAAAAATTACTTGCTTACTACCAATAAAAAGGAAAAATTATAATTGTCTATTCAAAATGGATGCTTTTTTTCCAACTATGACTTCAAAGTGGGATGCAAATGTATTAAATCCTAAAATTTTATTTATTCTTGAGATTTAATGACATTTTCCTACAAAGATATACCATTTAAAAGCACACCAAATGTAAAATATACAATTTTGAAAGAAAAAGTCTGTAAACTCATTGAGCCACTAATAAATTCTAATTGAATGCATAGTTTCATCAAGATTCAAAAATTAAAAAATTCACAAAGAGATTGAAGTTAATGTTGACCAAACAGAATTACCCTTTTGTGACATTTTAGGATTTTTGTATTAATTTCTGACACTGAATCTTTATAGGATATATTACGCCAAACACAAGGTTAAGATGCTGAAATTTTCCAGTTAAAATAATTTACAGTTCAACCTCAGGATACAGAACAACAAAGTTCTATAAAATTATATAAATGGAGTAAAATCAATGTCATAAAAGAAATTAAAAACATTTGGTTAGGAGTTTTCCCAAATCAATTTCATTAAAGGTCATGTACAAGATTTAAAATGAACAGAGTTAAAAGCAGAGTATTCAGTTAAAATGTACCTCACAGTCAGAGGACAACACAATAGTAACACATAGGGAAATCCTCTCCCAGTTACATATGTTTATGCATAAAAGTCTTAAGTGATTGATATGAAAATGTGTTATAATTACATCCTGTCTTATACAAGAAAATTTCAGATGAGAAATGATTGGTTTAACATGATCTAGTATACTATTTATTTCAAGATTCCATTGATCCTATCAATGATTATGTATAGTTGATAGAATACATTTTATGATATTGTAACATAGATTGGTAGAAGAGATTTCGCCAGATGCAGATTTAGCAGCAATACTAACAACTTCTTTCATTTCGCGTGATACCCACATGAGATATAAAAAATATTGTCTGAATTTAAATTATGAATTTTTTTTGATTATTCAATGATCAATGGATGTGGAGAGCGATTAGATGATTCTACTGCATTCATAGAATCAGTAAAAACACAATGTTCATTGGGTTGACTTGAGTTATCTCCTAACACCTTAATGAATTGCAGAAATCTCTGCCAAAAAATTGAACATGAAGTATGAAATTGAAAATTATGAATCAAAAATAGGGTGCTGATATGATTCAATGTTTTAGAACTGTCTATGTAGATATCAATAAAATCAGGATATTACTAAGCAAAATCATTAAAACAGTTGTATAAAAATATTGTGTGCAATTTAAGGATTTACTTGAAAATAACAGAAATTTTGATGATGATGCTGTTTTAAAATGGTATTGAAAGGACAGAAATTGTCACCTTAAGTTTAAAAAAGGTTCAAGACAATCCATGTGTAAACTTGTAATGGGTGATATTAGGAAAACTCCGAAAAGTCACAGTTGCATGGTGTACAATTTCAATTTCTTTAGATTTAGATAAATATTCTGGCTGAGCCATATACCATGCAAACATAGCTCAATTTTGATCACGTGAGAGCATGATAGATCTGTAATTAACATATAAGGGTGATCACACCCCATGATGCATGTAAAAATATTGATTTTCACAATGTTTGTGAAGATGTAAAACATGCGAGTGCAACATTAGATTGTTAAATGTAAGTCCTCAAAATTTTATTTTGTTAACTGCATTTATTGAAATATTATTACAATACATTTCTGGATCAGGATGGAGCTTCTAACATTTACAGAAATGCATACAAACAGTTTTTGTCAAAGAGAAGCTGAAACAGTTTTTCTGTCCAATTTGTAATTTAATTAATAGTCTGTTGAAATAGTCTCTCAATGATATTCATTTCTTTTTCTATGCACGAAATTTGTAGCTTGTCAACATACATTAGAGCTTTTACAGAGTGACACTTTAAATACTCCCAAGCAGTACATCTTCTTGAATAAAATCATTGGATAAGATCAAGTCAATCTTAACTTTAAAATATCTGTTCACTAAAAATGTTTGAATAGAATTTGCAGGTTTACCCTTCAGTCATAATCGTTTATATCTTTGAAAATTCCATACCTCTAAGAGTGATTGTATGCATTCTCAATGTGGGAAAAAAATAGGTAAAGAGGATGTTTATTCCACACAAAGGCATCTCTTACCTGTGTTTCTAGAGAGACTAGGTTATTCACAGTAGATTGGTTTCATTGAAAGCCACTTTGAAAGGGAGAAAAAATAGCATTTTGCTCTAAAATGTATAAAAGCCTAGTGTTCACAGGTAACTCATAAGGGCTATGGGCTGATAATTTGAAATAGAAATAATAATAATTGCATATTTCATGAATGAGGAAAGATATGCTTTCTCCAGATTCTGTTAAAAAATTTTAAAAGATTTTGTAAAGAATTTTGAGACTAACGTTTAATGAGACTATATGCGATATTATCCAGTCCTGGAAATGTCTTATGTGAATCAGATTTTGTTTAGTTTAGTTTTTATTAACCTCGCACTAGAAGCAACACGAGGGCTATTGAGACGGACCTCGTAATTTTGAACCTAGGTCAAGTGACGAGGACGACACCAGAGCTGGCACCCCCCTCTCCTAACATCCACACCACACTAACGGGAGGACTTTGGGCTCTGACAGATTAAATGTGCATCAGCTCCAGCTACACGGTGGGTCTTTAGTGGCCAAGGATTGAACCCGCGACTGAACGAAAACCGCCGGCCATGAATCCGAAACCATGACCACTAGGCTACCGCGGCTCTTATGTAAATGAGAAGCAGTATATTATAATTCATGAAAAGTAAAGTCACTATCATAGGTGTGATTTTGTTCAGAGATAAAATTTTCTTTTTAGCTGAGGCTTTTATTCTTTAGATACTGTTATAATAATTATCAGAGCTTGAAGTATGTGAACGAGATAAAGCAATTACACAAGCAATAACTTTTAGAGATGAGTGAGCAAGTGATAGTGGGTTTTTATGTTGCAAGAGCCAAATCAGGCTATGCTGTGCTATCTATCGGAAATGAAGTGGTTTAGTTATTGTATTCCAAAATTGGAATTTGTCTATTTGTATTATAAACTCCAGAAATACCTTTCAAAAACATTCCGTGACCTCCTTCATATTTAAATGCTATTCAGCCATCCTCATTCTACTCTAGTTTTGATTTTCTTGGTTTGTTTGTAATATGCTATTTTTATGGATACATTTGCACTTGCAATTAATATGTTTGTGATGTCCGATGTAACATCCTCAATATTATGAAAAGTTACTATTTCTTTGGAGATTTTGGCAAGGATGAATGAAGAGGCCATTTAGATGTTTCATAAATATATCTATTTTAGTATAAGTAGTTTCTTTTGTTGGATATGATTTGCACAATCCAATACAATTACAAAAATAATCACTATTGTATAAAAAAAGGGTTAGTTTTAAAAATCCAATAAAGGCAAAATGGAAGTGGAACACATTGCCAGATCTTGTTTGTGAATGGAAATAAATTGGCTGTGGTAATTGTTCAAAAAACAAGGTTATTGTCTGAAATGAACATTTCTTTTTATGCTCTTTGGTTATTTTTTCTATTGCCTCAAAGAGCACTGTGATCATTTGAATCTCCAAGGAATATAAATGGTATAGAGAGCTGGATGATGAGATATTTATGTAAATTTATGCAAGACTGGGAACATGAGAAGCCAACAAAGTGATATATTCAATCGCTTTTTAGGTGATATTAGAAATTTAGAAGATAGATTTATTTTTAAATTCATTTCTGAATATGCTGCACTAGTGGATACTGGTTATGTCTTTATCTGATATATCTTGAAAAGCAACTGCAATTGGATTACTCTTGTTTATAAAAACTTTTAATTCTGTTATCTTATTTCTATATCCTCAACAATTCTATGAAATCAAAGAGACTATAGAAGAAAGGGGAAAGAAAAAAAATCTTCTAATTCAGATATAATAGAGAAATATATATCGACATCGATCTTTGTCCAAAATGAAAGCCTTTAGAGCATCACCACCAATATTAGATAATATATATTTTTAGTGTTTCATTTTATTAAAAAACCAGTATTGACTATTATTGGAGATTTCTTTCTAGTGATACTCTGCTTTTTAGGAGGTGGAATAACGGATGGAATTCTTTAACTTATTTGTGAGTTGGGTTTTAATTAGATACAATTTGAATTTGTGCCTTTGAAAGGTAAGAGTGGAGTTTTATTTGAAGATTGAATTTTGCTTGAAGAGGTTTCCCAATACAGAAGTTGCAGCCTGTAAAGTTGCATGAGGGATAGTTTCTACTTCCTTCATTAATGTTTGAGTACCTGTATTTACTTAATTATTATGATAGAATTAGGAACAATAGGATCCGAGTTGGAATTTTTAAAAGAGATGTATAGGAAATACTAAATATGGGAATTCATTCATTAGCCTCTTTCAAGCTTCAGTATAAGAAATTTTTTGTATTATTTTTATGGTTTAGATCTCTTTTTCTGAGATCCAGTAGGGATATTTTTTACAATAGGCTGTGAGCTCACTTTTGCAATTTGGACAACAGTACCTGAATTGTATTCTCTGTTATTATGCCTAATAACAGAACATTTGGAACAGGTTTGCTGATCACGACAGGAAAGAACTGAATGTTTATACCTTTGGCATTTAAAACAGTATTGGGTATGTACGAATGGATTGGAAATTTAGGATAAGCTATTTTTATAGAATTGGGGAGTGTCAGACTATTGAAAATATTTATTATTTAATAGGTAATATTTGGTTGTCACAATGTATTGTTTAAAATGGACATTACAAATATTTTGACACATAAAACATTTAATGAATAATGGAGTGTTACTTAAATTTCATGATTACCTATTGTTTTTTAATTTTAACATGTTCTTAACTTGTTGTGCAGTTGCTACTTCAATTAGAATATGATCAACATTTATTTTTTTGATATTTTTAACTTCACCACCATTCCCAAAATAGTTTTACATGAGAATTACAGAGACAATTTTCAATTAGCCTTCCATTTTTTTTAATAACAAAAAATCTATAGTTTCTAAGATCAAGAGTTTAAAGTCAAAAATGTTTATGTATTTGATTGTTTGAATACTGTCAAAGAGCAAAGAAATTTGAGAACTTGCATTTCCATAGAAAGAGAAAATTCTGCCCATAAAGCATTCGCCTCCAGAAGCAAATCTATATTCTGATTTATTGTCATCAAATTGCTAATTAAGAAAATGGATTAATTCCTGTTCCACTGGGGCCTGTTGGTTCACTTTTTCTGACATGCTAATGGTAATTGTCAGAGAATTCTTCAAAGATAAAGGATGGGCAGTTTCTTTATAACATACCCAGACAAAAGCTGATGGAAAAGAGGATTTCTCGAATAGGACAAGATTACCCATTGTCTAGCCATCTGCACAATCAAGACCCTCAACCTCTGGCAATGTATTCAGAAAAATATTTCAAAACTATCACCAATAGCATATGTAACTCTTCTACCACAGACTCTTCCCCAGTTTATATTTCCCTCACAGTACTATCATAAGAAAAACTACTGGGACCCTACGCATGAGCTAATCATACCAAGAAATAAGTATTGATATTTCACTGGCTTGTTTATTTTTAATTAATTAAAATTTATAATTTTTTGTTGATATATATATCAAACAGAAAAAAATGGAAGAAAACAGTAAAGCCAAACCATAATGCAATGTGTACCTTTTACACAAAAAGCATAGACAAAAAAATTCCCCAAAATAAAACTAATTGCAAAAGAAAAAATAAGGAGGACAGAGAGAAAAGAGATTACTGGGGTACCTTAATTTGATTTGGTTTCATTAATATGGCACTAGAAGCAGCATGGGGGTTATTTGGGGGCCCTTCAAAATCATGATGCTTATACTCATCTAAGAGATTAGCTTCCAAAAGAGTATATGACATGAAGGAAGAGTTTTTGGAACAATATTGAAATATATTGCAAATTTTTCAAATGGAACTGTATTTTTCCCAAAGTCAATAAATTTTTTAAAAAGAGTCTGAATTGATAGGGAAAGCCAATTCAGAAATTTACAATTTGCGTTTTTTGCCTCCAAAACTGTAGTAAGTAGAGGATTTGAACCAAGTGGATTTTTTTGGAATTAAAATGGATAAAAACGTATGAAAAATACTGAAGAAATTATCCCAGATCTCTTTACATTATGTGTTGAGAAAACTCTTTTCAATCAGTAAATTATGTTCATGATCTATGATAAACATATTTGTTAATGACAGATAGAAAAATAAAGTAGAATTAAATTATGTAACAATAGGAGAAATATATTTGCTTTATATGCTCCTTTTTCAAAAACACTTCTGTAGCTGATATTAGAAAGTTGGTCACCTAATTTGCAGCAAAACATTCCACCGCACACCATAAGTTTTTGTGGATAGAATGAAAGAAACAATGAAAGGAAGAAGAGAAGAAAAATTATTAAAAATTAAATTTGAATCAGCAACACATGAATAAATAGCATTTCTACAATAAAGTTTTTGTTTAAAGTAAATGTTTAATCAATAATAAACACAAAGAACATAATGAGAAAAATATTCCTGTCCAAGAATATGGAAATACTTAGTTTATCACCAAAAATTGTCCATAACATTACATATAAATGTTACAGTTGTCTATTGTACAAGATACAATAAATGTAGTTGTCTATTCTACAAGAAAAAGCAATGATGTAAATAAAACAATAGTCAGAACAATGTATTCTCAATTTCCAATTCCAAGGATATTGAACACCAAGGTTTCACTTTATTTCTGAGGACTGATATAGAAATTTTTTCTTACAAAAATGGATATACAATTCCAATATATATATATATATATATATATATATATATATATATATATATATATATAGAGAGAGAGAGAGAGAGAGAGAGAGAGGAGAGAGAGAAAGTTGAGTTTCAGCATTACAATCCATTACACTAGACAAACAATAATTAATGCATCACATATTATGGGGAGGGGGGGGGGAAGAACAGCTAATAATTTTAAATTGCAAACAAATTCAACAAATTTTTCTTTAAAACTTTTTCTTTTCATTTTAGATCCAAGAGGTTATTGCTTGCCCCTTTGGCAAGCAATAACCTCATGCTCTGACCTTATTGAGCGGGAAAACATACATTGACCTGACAGCAGATAGTAAATAAAAACATTTGAACAAGTTTGGTGTCGATTTCATTTGTCTCCTATATTGTTAGGCTTATTGGAAATTTAATCTTTCATTTTGAAATTCATATCAATATTGTTTCTTGTTAAAAATTATATGTAATCATTTTTGCAATCTATATATTTATTAAGTAAAAAATAAAAATTCATAATTTTTTTTCCATGGCTCATACAATTATGGTATGCATTTTGCAATGCATGGGATTTGCTCTGAAAAGGCATTCTAAAATCTTCTGCTAGTAACCAAACCCTACATAAAATCTTGAGGCTATACATCCTCACACCCCACATATACTGTTGAAAATGATTAATTGTCATTTAGTTTAAATATGTTTTCTTATTCTAAATAACTCTTATATTAACGACATGATTTCATTTCAAAATAAAACTTTAAAAAACATTTGTAATGAGATTTCATTCTTTTTTTTTACATAAACAAAGTTTCCCCTTTCACTTGTTTTGGTAACAACAATAAGTAAAAAGAGTAAAAAATTCACCAAATACATTTTTTAATATACATCACATAAATCAAAGACATCAATTGAAGATATTATAGTTGATTAAAACAAATTCTGAAAGAATAACTTGAAAATCAGTAATCAAAACACCTTATAAATTATAAAATTTGATGATCTATAATTAACAAAACTAGATACTTGACTGTTTAATACCTTCTTATAAATAATAGTAGGAGAAAATATGCCAAGAATAAAATTATTCTCTACAAGAAGTTATTAACCATATATGACATCTTAATTAAAAAAAAATATATATACAAATGTTAATTTTTTAATATGTAATGTCAGAATCAAAAGCGCAACAGAAAACTTTTAAAAGCATGTTTTCTCTAACTTAATTGTAGATACAGGTCTAAAAAGTAGAGTGGTAAATCATGTTTCAAAAAATTGGTACTTGTACAAAATACAATGGACCATTTTTGACAAACAATGTGATATTCTACCAATAATATAAAAAGAGAAATCAAAAACATTGTTAAATTTATTAAAACATATTTATGTTCCAGTTTTTGAATCAACAGAGACTATCTTTTTCCAAGCAATAAAAAAAATATTGAAGAAAGATCAAGTATTTTTTTGAACTCATGGAAAGCTTATAAAATTAAAGAGCTATGAAATTCAAACATTTCAAAATTAATCACCTTTATATAGTTTTGAAGATCTGAAGATTGTTGAACATACACAAAAAGTTGGAAAACTATGTTGCCACATAGAATCATACATAGATGAATTTATGTGCTATCTGGTTTGCAATGATGCAACCTCAAAAAGAGCCAAGAATTTTGGGGAAAATGATTTGCATAAGTTTAGTTAAAATTGCATTCATAGGTTAAAGAGAAACCTTGCCAACTTTCCTAGTTGATCAGATTTTACACAAGTACCAAAAAATCTTGTACATCATGACAAATACAAGAAATAAAAATTTCTTGAAAAGAAATTTTTACTAGTAACTTAAGAACAAAACATTTAAAACTTAAATTTAAAAAGCTTCCTGTGCTTGTAAAGCATTTAAAATAAAATTACACCTCTATTTAATAGAAAATTTTACCTTCACTTTCAGAGGAATCACTCCCATGAAATGCTTCTCCATTAGCTGATGAGCTGCCACTTCCATGAGAAGTAATACTTTTAGAATGTCGGCTTTTGGGTAATAAGCAGACGGCTGGCCTTGGGAGAACATGATCTACTGACAAATGACGGATGAGGTCTACTTTTGGGGTATCGTCAACACTGATAATACTGCCAGTACGAACAGTAGGTGGTTTATGTCTTGTGAGAGTTTGAATTTTGAAGTCACATTCATATTGGAGAACATCAGTTCTTGGATCCCAAGGCCTAGAGCTATTAGTATATACAACAAAAAATATTTTAGGGAGAATTAAGAAGTAAAATTTTAATTATCTTATACTTGTTAAACAAATAGAGCATTAAGTTTCTAATATTATTTCTAATTATTAAATAATTGCCTTTTACATAGTGATACTTATATCAACAAATTTAAATAATTAAGATTTGTTCTGATTTTACAAAACTTGGAATTCATAGTATCACATCTAAAAATTCTATTGAATAACAATTTACATTATAAAATATAGAGAAGATAATTCACATCATAACCAGTGAAAATATATAAATTAATGCTAATTAAAAAATTGAATCATTTTAACTACACATTTTTTCTGAACTTACTCAGCATATTTGTAAACCCATTCACCAGTGACAATATCTTGAACGAAATGTTTTGGATTCCATTTTTCAAGTTTAACTTGGCGTTCTTTAGCAGCCTTACGTTGAGCTTCTTCCAATAAAGTTTTTTCTTCTGTAGCAGCAACTTGATCTCCTCGTACAATGGCACATGAAACATGCTGCCATAACCTGCATACAAAATAAAACTTATGGCCCAGTATTTATGGTAAACTTTTCTCAGATAAATGTTTCAATATATCTAATACCATAAAATAAGAGTATATCTTTAAAACAAAAAATATATATTGTTTGAAATAACTTGCAAGTTCAATTTTTACAATTCATAACACACATATTTGGCATTTACATATTAACTAAGACTTAAATTACAAGATTTGTTAATTTTGCATACAAGGTCTGGTTAACAATTTTCTTTTTCACTTTTAAAATATTTTTAGGCATGCAACTGATACTTACTAAATATCAATTGCATCCTTAAAATGATCTCTATCATGCAGCTAAAGTTTTTATTATAGAGTTTATACATATTTTTCAAACTATATATATATATTAAAAAAAAAAAAAAAAAACAATGCTAAAGGCACTTTTATATGATATGGTTACATTAAGACAAAATAGCAAAGGTAAGTACCTTTTAATAGCATACTATTATCAATGAAACAAAAGATAATGAAGAGAATTGCATTAAATATTAGAATAAAACTAAAAACAGATTTTACTAGACATTCATAGTATACACCTTTATGATAAGAAGAAAAAATAGACTAAAAACATTTGTTCAATTTACAAATTAATAAATTTGGATTTTTCAGGAACCTCATGATGCAACATGTATATCAGATCTGGTAAACTGGATAAGAAAGAAAAGAATAAGAGTTTAATGGACTTGAATCACTAAAAATTTATTTTTAACACAAGAATTTTCACCAATGTTCATTTTAAAAGAGGAATTACTGCATATTCCTCAGTTTTGATCTATCTTTGTATTACAATATATATTTTTAAGTGTGTGAAGAAATTTAAAGGTTGAAAATAATTGGATTGGTAAATTGATACATCAAATATAGTTATTTATTGTGCTTAAGAAATTATAATAATAAAATTATTAATTCACAATCAATATATTAGGAGAGCTTAATTCAAAGTATAAGTCAGTTATAGTTTCATTAAAAGCACAAGGCGCCTTTATTTTAAAAATAAAAATATAAAAAAACCCTCTGGAATGGTTTACAATATGAATAAAAATTGTTATTCATGTAGAATTTTTTAAAACATAAGGGAATTTCATGTATCAACTCTATAAAACTATCAAAAATTTTTAATAGGTCTTAATAATTTGTTATACGAGAATATTATTTATCACATTTTAAAGTATCACCAGGTTCAACATAAACACTAATGTATGGCTTTTCATGTAAGAATTATACAAAATCTTCATTTTACTAAATAAATATAAAAAAAAATTAAAGTTAATCTATGTAAAAATTTTCCAATTAGATTTAAACTATAAAAAAGCTCTTCTAAATAGATGTATATACACCAGTGCATGATACGATGGTCATTCAATACATCCTTAGAAAATCCAAAAGATTGTGCTCATAGCATTGAAAATTGTGTTTAGTAAGCATTATGACTCACTAGACAGCTATCTAAGTCTCAGCAACTCGTATTTATGCTCACCTTCTTTGGAGTAGACCCACCCATTGTTTTGATTGTTACTCGGTTTTTAGTGTACAACAATGAATTCATTTATTGATGGTTTGATGACGCAAAATGATGCTGACAACTCAAAATTTTGTTTGGCAGCAAATGACTACCAAATCAAAACTAACAGATGGCAGCACTCAATAGTTTTAACAATTCACCTAAATGATACCATCTATCTACAAATGCAAGTACTTTTTGAGCCCCTCTAGTAGGATAAATAAATATATTGATTTTGTATACCTTTCAGATTCAAATTCATCTTGATATTCAGATGGAACAGTATGCCTTTTTAGTCTTTTTGCTCTTATTTCTGCATTAGGATTCCAAAATAAATGTTCTTCCTTAAAAGAAATTTACAAGAGATAATAAATAAACTAGAAGTAAAAATAATCAAAAATATCACATGCACATACAAAATATAATAGTAATACAAATCAAATAGTCAATTTTAAAATAAAAAAAGCTTTCAGATTGTCATGAAACTACCATAAAAAGTAATTTCCCAAGGGTTAAACACTTAAAAAAAGCTACTACTAGCAATAAAATATTTCATTTTCACTAGCTTCAATTCTGGGAATATTTTTAGCTGAATGACTACATACCTTTAAAAATTCAGTTATATTTAATGACCTTAAAGAAAATTTGCTTACAGTATAAATAATTGCTCCATTCACTTGTTTTTGAAACAGTGTGAGAGTATTTGATCACACACACACAAAATAATATTGAATTGTTGAAAAAAAAAATATCTTTTATTTGATCAGCTATTACAGAAATTTTTAACTAGCAAAAATTATTTCACAAAACTGTAAATTATAAAAAAAAAAATAAATTAAAAAATGTAGCCAATTCTTAAGAAACAGTTTATTAAAATCAGAACATTCAATTGTAAAACTGCACAAACGGTAATTGCAAACTTTTTCTCCATTTTAAGAAACCGTTTCATGATATAAGAAATAAATTGCTTTATGAATGAAATTAAAAAAAAAAAAATAATAATAATAATAAAATTTTCACAGGAAAAAAATCCATCAACCCTTATTATTGCCTTTTGTTTTTATATATTGTTCATTTGACTTTTAAATTTACACTTTAATTTTTTTGTGATTCTTATGATTAAAACATATATTCATACAATATTTAAAGTATAAATCATATGAAACAAAAAAATTTCTTCTGGACATAAAAATGAATTTACAAACATTTGTCCAAAATATTAAAATGTAATATTGCGAAATTTTTTCACATATTTAAATTATACATTTACATTTAAATAAAATTTTAGTTTCACATCTCTTCATAGAAACTATATTGTCAGAATATTTATGAAATTTATCATTAAATGTCCAATTTTCCTTATAGCTACACATTCATGTATTTCTTAAACAGTAAGTTTAATGTTTTTATTTAATCTTATATATATATATATATATACATATATATACAATGAAATAATTTCATGTATACAAGAAAAATACTTACTCCAGTTCTTCGATCTCTGAAAAAAATTTCTCCATCCCAATGGCCTTCAAGTGTAGCTAATGTATCCTTACCTAATTTTATCTTTCCACTGACTAGATTAGAAAGTTCCGAGCCTCCAAGGAATGGCTATTCATATAAAAGACTTAATAAGAAAATGCACTCAAAAATTTTACATGAAATGTAAAAATTACTATTCTTTTTTTAACTTATGACAGTCAATTCAAAAAGATAAAATGTTCCAATAATTAAAAAAAAAAATCAAAGGAGATTTGAAACATAAATAAATTTTTAAAATATACGAGAGAGAACAAAACATATAATAACCTTCAATTTAAATTCTAATTCTGTGTGATAACCTGTTTTTTCACAGCATATATCAATTTTTCCACCAAGTTCTAAAGATAGCGTACCCATTAAGATACCCTTGCAATGGGCATAAGGCATTGTGATCGTATAATGCTCTCCTCTTGTTAACAGGGTTAAATGAGCAGTGCCATCCATAATAGCAGATATAGAATTACCTGGAATAAATTAAGGAACATCAGTAATTTTAAAGTCTGTTAAGAAGAATTAATATAGAATGATCTCATGTTATAAAGATTGTTATATATTGAAAGAAAATAATTAAACAAAAGGGGATGATTTTAAACTTTTATAATAAAATTATAAAGGGGGAAAAAATCGAAACATATTACGAAAGTTGCAGTAAAAGAAAAGAACAATATATTTTGAAATGGAAGTTTCTGTAATATAAGAGAAAAGCTACAATGTACAACTGAAATTTATCATTCATAAATTATAATCTAAAAATATGTTTATGCATATAAAACTCTATATATTTTAACAACACATTTACTATATTTTTAGCAATGAAAACTTATTCTATAATTTTTTTTTTTTTAAAAAAAAAAAAGAATAGATGCATTTATTTTGAAAGATGAATTAATTGCGAAATAAGTAAATGGTTCAATAAATATTTGTTATCCCATGGTAATGATGAAATAATTCTATTAAAAAAATTCTACATTAAAAAAAGTTTAAATATACACTTTTAGAGCTTTGAAATCACTACACATTAATAAGAACTAAAAAGTAAAGAAAGCAATTTCTGAAAGAAAATTTAATATGTTGATATAAATTTTTTTGGCAGAAACTTGATTAAATATACATAAGATAACAGTTCTATTCAATGAGAATAATTAACATAAGAGAGTAAAACTTTATAACAATATAACTTATTTCTGAAAACAATTCATTTAAAAATTCACTTATTTTAGAACTGTTCAATGAGTAATTTATTAAACATATAAAATTTTCAATTCAAATGCAACACAAAACTATGAACATTTTGTAATGCAATAATGAAATACATTTGCTGATTCAATTAATTTTACCAAAGTAATTTCAGAAGAATATATTGCACAAAATTCTTTTTCAAACTATTATTTTCACTTCAAATCTAATAACTTCATTACTTCTACTTTTTACTTAACTTTTAGATTTTCTTTAGTTGCTTAACTTTGTCTCGATCATTAAACAAATGAGGGATGTAGTTATAACAATAACAATTAACTTTCTTTGTTCTTAACTTTATCACATTTTGTTAGGTGAACAGCATGTTCTGGATATGTGTATATCACCTGCAATGGATTATAGAGATCTTCTCTCTGGAGTGTTTTGTAAGCCAACATCTAACATACTAGTCACTTACAAAGTTCCCTCAACTGGTGGGCAATATATATAATATTTTGTTTATTTTTTAACTCAGAACAATATTTTAATTTTATTTTTAGGTTAATTTGGTATTTTATTAACTTTTAGTTAACTCCGTAGTATTTTATTTTTAATAAATTTTTAAACAAGGTTTTAGTGGTTATAATTTGCAATTTAGTGAGATTCTGTTTACACACACATACATAAATATATTATTCAATCAAATGTGGAAGGAATTTACATTTCAGTACATAGTAAATTTAATACAAGAGAAGGAAAACATATCTGATCACAGAATATACTTACCATAAAATTTCGATTTTGCTAAAATACTTCCTTGTATACAAAATCCATCACGACGATTACTGACATAAAAAGCAGAGACTGGTGGATGATGTGACACCTATCGTAAAAAATTTGACACATTTTTTTTTTGGTGTAAAATATTCAAACAATTTTATTCAGAAATACTTGCTGTACTGCACAGCATAAAAAAAGAGAGAGAAACATAATGCTAAAAAAATAGTTTATTGTAATACTCCAAACAATATCAACTCTGTGTGTGTGAGTGTGGGGGGAATCAAGATTTTTTCTCATTACAAATTCAGTAAACTATCACAGACAGTTACATTAATTTCATATTCATATCAAATATATTTGCACTTATTTTGTTTTGTCACAAGATTATACAATTGGTTTGAATAAAAAAAAGCAGAAAGTAGTATTTGAATGTAATTATAACAACTAGTAATTAAATTAATTTTATTAAATTTTAAAAAGGAGAGAGAGTAAATGATTTTAAATATTTATTAAAAAAATTTATTGAATGACATGAGACTCCAAAAATTCTATATAAAAAAAATTGTAACATATCACTTTCAAAAAGTACAGTATTTAGTCCAAATATTCATTAAAAGAAAAATAATTAATATGATTTTTTTATGACAACGAAAAGAAAACAAAAGAAAGAATAAAAATAAAATAAAAATATTAAAAGCAGAGTTAAGTTATCCCCAATTTTTTTAATGGTCTGAATTATTTATCAATTCAATAAAAATGTTACTATACTTTAAAAAAGTGGTTAATTACCTGCTCCGCAACATAAAATGTTCTGTTAGAGGTATCAGCATGCTGCCAGTAACAACGAAATACTTCACCAAGGATAGGATTATATGGTTTCTTTAGACCTTTTGGTTTCTTATAAAAGCCAGAAAGATAAAATTTGGTAACAAGCTTCATTCTAGTAAAAGGATCATCTTCTGAAACAGCACTGTAAAGAAGGGTTAACAAAATAAATTCAATATATAGTAATTTTAAGGAAATTTAATATACACTGACATTTGTAAAAAAAACTTACTTTGAAAGAATGTCTGAATGATAATAATAATCAGATAATTTGTCAAGGAATGATCGTGGTTCTAAGATGAAGGTAGGAAGAACAACTTTTGATAGATCCATGCCAGGTCTCACCTGCAAGATTTATAAAATAAACTATCAAAAAAGAAAGAAAAATAAGTAAAATAAAATAATTTGCAAAAGGAATCTAAGATTAAAAGCTGAGAAAAGCATATTATTTAAAGATAACAGTAACTCCTCAAAATTTACTTATACAAATAATACACAGTTATAACTATATAAAAAAAATATCTCACCTGCTTGAGTATTGTCCACAATAGAGATTTATTTTCTTCTGCAACTTCTTCTGTTTGACCTGCATCTCCAGCCTATAAAATAAAATTATTTAAAAAAAAAAAGAGTGAGAGAGAGAGAGAGACTTTTCTTAGTATCTGAAATCCAAATGAAATTATAACAAAACATACTTTAAAATTACACTATTTCAATGCCAGAAAATTTCAGCTAAGTATAAAAGTATACTACTGATATTATATTCATTTATAGAAATTTAATTCTAAATATAACATAGCAGATAAAAATACTTGCCAATCCAAACTCTTCATAACCATTTGGAACATAAGGTGTTTCAATAGGAGGAATTTCAACATCCTCTACAGGACGAGCTTCAGACTCGGAATCAGTCGAATGTATACTATGAGTTCCATCTAAATCTGCTTCTCTATTATCATCTGTATGTACATCATCATCTAAATCTGTAATTTACAAATTCTTTTAAATATTTTTTTCAGGAAGTCAAATGATTGCAAAACACTAGCTTTAAACTAAATTTAAACACATTTATAACTATATGATGTATGTAACAATATATGTCTATCTCTATGTCTTAATAGGAATATAATTTTATTTGCTAAATCATTAATATTTCATTAATTTGCTCCAAAATCAAAATGACAGTAATATTCATTAACATAAAACTGACAGCATGTAATTTGAAATGGAACATTTTAGGTTATTGAATAATTTTAGAAATACAAATAAAATTATGAAATAAATATTTAATTTTATAGAATAAATATTTAAAATTTTAATACTTCAATTAAAGAAATATTATGATTGCCATTTACTCCTTTTTTAAAATTATATATAGTACTTAAGTGTAAATAACATTTTCAATCTGAAAAAGTTACAATGGAGTTTGTTAAAAACACTCTATATCATATCTTCACATCAATGAACATAATATTTCTTTAATATCAGTTGTCAGTAATTTAATATATATCAATCGGTTTGTTAGCGTGCACGTGTGCGCATACACACACAAAACAGTATATTACATTTTACTGAAGAGCACTAACCATGATCTTGAAAATGTTTTTCTGGATCAACTTCAGTCCATGATGGGAGGGGTTCCTGAGAAGATGAAGCACTAGGTAACATTCCCTGAAGTGTTGATGTTGGTGGTTCTTTGCCACTCATTGTTCTCATCAACAATGAAGAACATCGTAAAGCAAGTTCCAATGCATCCATCCAACATTTTCCAGCTTGTTCAGAAGGGGCTCTGAATATTAAATGTGCCACTGGAAGTGGCTGGACAAGTGCACCAATAGTTTCACCTTTTGGCCCCTACGTAAAGAATAAATAAAATATATAGCTTTAGAGAAGTAAAAGAAATGGATTAAAATATAGTTTTTAAGATAAATTTAAGAATGGAATGAAGGATACAAACAATTATTTGAAGAAAATATAAAAATAAATCATTATTAGATAGCGGAATAAGGTTTTAATTCCTTTTAACAGAATACTTTAAAAAATTGAAAAAGCTGAGTACATTGATACCTTACATTAATATAACACACACAAGAGAGATAATGGTAAAATCGGGAATATTAAACATTTGGAATACACCTTAACTATAAAAAACATTATCAAATACGATATTTAAATGAAATACAATTCATTATTTGTCATTGGAAGAATTTAATGATGCCTTTTTAACAGCATCTCAATGAAAAGGCACCAACTCATTAGTGAATATGAATTAAAAAAGTATTTGTTTTATTATTTTTACAATGGCCAAAACAAATATTGGTTATATTTACAGATGTGGTGCTGTAAGTTGGATTTTAGAAGAATTTATGATAAAATACATTATATAACAAAAGTTGCATTTTATAAGAAGCAAGAGAACTCAGAAAGGAGGATGGGATAATCTATACAGCTGTTTAGGAACTAGAATTTTAAAGAATTTCCCATTCTTTATTGTTAGCTAAAATACAACATTTTTGAAGAAGTTCAATGCTTTCCTTTCATGAATTGGCAAACTCCACAGTTCAATTACGATTAATTGTAACACACATACACATAAAAACTCATTGGACAGCAAAAATATTGTTAAGAGGGACGTATAATAATTGAAACACTCCCTTTTCCCAATATATGGTTCTGATTGTAACTCCCAATTTTGTCATGGACAATTAGTTTGAAACTGATAACCATTCGTTACTATAGCAACAGGGTGTGACCAAGAAATGATTGACAGAAGCAGATGGCTCTTACGATGCATGCAAACTTTAAAAAAAACCCCAAAGAATAAGAAAATTCATGGAATATTTAATTTCTGATCCATGCCAAAGCCATCTAACTGATGATTCACATTCCCTTTTTCTGTACTTGGAAGAAAGTTTTTTTTTTTCCAATAGTTCCTGAGAAATTTCAATAAAAGCAAATATTTATAGTTTTTAGAGGAAATATCAATTATTTACTATAAAATAAAAGTTATTAAATCAGTTAAAAATGATTTTGTGTGATTTATTTATTTTTGTACATTCTCTTACCGTTTGATTTAAATCTCAAGATTCAAAAGAAATTTTGATTTTAAATAAGTATTTTTTCTACTAAAAATGTTAGTGCTGTGCATTTCTTATTTTGATGAATACTTTTTTTTAAAAAGATGAGTTTCCTGCCGTTAACAATTAAATTTTTAAAATATTTTCTTTGCACTACTTATTTATTATAAACATCTAAATGTGTTTATTAGATGTTCAAAACTGCAAAACAAGCAAATTTCGTTTTATTAACTTTATTTTAGAAGAAATTTATTTCCAAATATTATGAGAAGCTGTTTACCATTTGAAAATTTTAATTGAAAGTCATTGCCATTAATATTACTAATTTGACTTTCTATAAACTATTAATAATTTAATGTTAAGCTAAAAGGAAGGGGGACGGAACATATGAATAAAGAAAATAATAAATTATACATTTTTTGTTCTCATCTTTTATCATGCTGAAATAATAAAAAGTACTCAGCACAATATATTTAAGAAAACTACTCCCAATATTCACAGTGGGCAATTGCGTATTAGAAAGGAGTAGAGGTAAGATTAAATAGACAACAAAAAGTACCGTAATCAAGAGAGTATAGGGGGGCGAAAACAATAAGATTTATACGGAAACTATGTCAGGAAAACAAAAAAATATTGTGATAAATGCTCATGCAAAACATTTAATTAAATACTAAAACAATATAAATGATTGCATTATAGAAAATAAAAGTATACTATATAAAATAAGTCTCTCCAAGCCATGTGTTCTGTCTTTCTGTTTTCAAACAATTTTAGATGCTTTTGCTTATCGTAAATTTACACACCCATACAAGTTGATTCAATGGTGAACATTGTCCAGTGTGATTAACGTTCTTGAAGCATTGCATATCTCAAATAATATTTTGCTCAGTTTAGCCACCAACAATGAATCAAATAACAGTGTTATGATGCATAACATTTTTTGCATATTTCTGGGTAAATTTTTTAATACCTAGCGAAATGAAGGGGGAAAGAGAAAAGATGAAAAATAAAGGTTAAAAATTACAGATAAGTTAACTCAGAGTTTATATAATTTTTTAAATATTATTACAAGTTTAGATAGCTAAAATGGAAATACAATGCAGTTTTTTCCCTTAGAAAAAGGACGGATGAGTGTGAGCGAATGTAAAGTTTTTTTGGCACAAGAACCAGATGTGGCTATGCAGTACCAAACAAGATTTAACTGTGGTCTAGATATGAAGAAATTGGAAAAATAGACAAAAATTGGAAGACAAGAAGGAAGGTCGAAAATAGAGAAGGATCACTAGGGTATCCTGGGAGTAAAAGGAGGACCTGGAGGGGAACTCCTTTAGTCCTCTCCAAACATCACCACTTTATATATTGTACACATTTGATAAATTATTTGTTATAAAATAATTTGCTGAGTGTGATGGTTTGGATCTCTAGGAAACATATTTAACCATAGTAGTCTGTCCAATGCCCCACACAGCATTATAAATTACTTTTATTTCTATTTTCAGTGTCTTAATTTCTAAGTTTATTTGATACATAACACCCTAAAGGTAATTTTTTCTAAGATTTTCTTTATGAATGTTTAATTTATTTCTTGTAATTCATTATATATATATATATAATTTTCCCATTGGCGAATCGAAGTTTAAAAGTTAAAACTTTGAAATCTGAGCTTCATAAAGGGAATATTTAGCAATTAAAACAACTATTGTTTGCTCTATCAATCATGAGATATACAAAGTGAAATTTCTATAGAACAATATTATAATATAATTGTTATATTTGATATCATATGGAATATATTCTGCTTTGTTTCATCAAATTACAGAAGAATGCTTTCCATTTTTATAAAATTAAGAACACACAATTCTTAATACTTTATCTTACATCATTAATAATTCCAGTATCAAACTGAATAAATTATATTTAAGCGAATTTTTTAAAAAAAATGCCATTTTCTGTTATAAATGCAACACTGTAAGAAGTAAAGTAACCCCAAAGATGTGAAATTTTTAAATAGGGTTTAAGTAAATATTTCCATCATAAAAACATAATATCGACTTGTTGATATGATTGCCATTGTTTTGACTTATTTTCTGTGAAATTGGAATGCAAATTTATTTCAGCTTTTGATTTTCTAATATTCTATAGCTTAACTTTAGAGATCAGATAACTAAAATAGGGCATATTGTTCTCAATGAGAAGACAGTGTTGGGATATGAAGCAGGAGGAGGTAAAAAACTATATCCATGGGTAATAAGTTTCCTACGCCTCTCTTGTTAAAATATACTCCCCCCCCTTCTTTCACAGTTGTGTTTAAAAAAAAATCACTCTCCATTCAACCCCTCTTTTTCAATTTCTCAGCTCAGGAAGTAGTTAATGGCTAGAGACTAAACACCACATTTGCAATTATGTTGTCATGTCTATGGATAATGATGAGTAAAGTTTCAAAGGCCTGAAGGACAGTAACTCAGATGCCTTAGAGTTGCAGAGAAATTCCTCCGAGGATAAATAAATGTGTAGGATGTAATAAAGTTTTATTTTTACAACTGACCTACATTTTTTGTTTTTAGGGTGAACTTTTATGGCTTTGTAGTGATTTGCTTCGTGTCTAGCAATTCTAGATATTATTGATCATTTTTTGCGATAATTGACCTTTGTAACTTGAAAAACATTGGAATTATCTTTTAATGTTATACACACATTGCTGCATTTCATCTGTGTTCTGAATTTGTAATTGAGAAGCCATGGGAAAATGCTGATAAGAATAGGGGCTATTCACTTATTTTAGTTAATGTTTTAATTTTCATTCTGCTTTCTTCATTTTGTAGGTTTTTCACATAATTTAAAAGAAATATCTGCTACAGAAAGAATAGTTCTGCTTAGCATTTGGTGTAATTCTAAGAATTGTAATGATTATGAAGACATCACTTTCATTTAAGAAGTATGATAGTTATTAGAGGGATAATATGTTATGATTTTATAATTTGTGAAACTAAATCAAGTCACTTAAGCTACTACAAATCATTTGAACAATAATTTTTATTTAATGTACTGAAATTCATAATGTGAGACTGAATCAAATAATTTTAGATATCTATTATATTTAGTAGTACAAACTAAAATTTAAGTTATTTAATACAATGTAAATGCATAATAAATCCAGAGTTTTCGCCTGTGTTGTTTTCGTTATTGAAATACAAAGAAATAAGAAAGTTAATGGCAATCGAAATCAAAAGAAAATTTTTATTTAGCTTGTATATTATTTTACAAACTTCAGACTACATTCAATGAAAACTATTCTATAATTCAATAAATGTTAATGCCTAAGGTACAACTGTTCATCAATGCAGAAGAGGATACAAAGCATATAATTTAAAAAGTATGTTAGTTGTGATCATTGTCACAAACAGGAAAGAAAAGGAAGATATAGTAAAAATCTTATGATTCTAAAAGCATTTTTTCAAATACAATAATAAAATTATGCTTTTCCTCAAGAAGCAAACACCTATTACCATTGTTACAAACTTCCCCATTTTGTCGAAAACAAAGTAAAAATAAATATATAAAATGTTAAGATTTTTAAACTTCAAGCAATGAACATTTTGAAGCATTCCTCAAAAATAATTAAAAAAAAATTTTTTTTTTTAAATAATCACAAGAAAGGAGGAGGGGGAAGAAGGTATAATTATAAAATAAAAAACATATATATACTTCACATTGTGACTTTAGCTGCTACATAATATAAAAATTTATGCCTTTTATAACTGGCATAGCATTTCTCATTAATATTTCTAAAAGATAGATAATAATACAAATAAAATATTTTTATGAAAATGGTTCCCTTACATGTTGATTAAATTGAGAAGTAAATAAAGTACTTTCATTGTCAGAGCTAGAATTATTCAGGATAGTAAATGAAACAAGTATATAAAAACCAATTTATTTTCCATAAGAAAGTTTTTTTTTTTTAAAAAAAAAAAAAAAATCATCAGTCCACATTAAAATCTTTGTGTAAGAAAATTGGTAATAACTGGTTATGCAACAAAATAAACATTTAATTTAAAATTCAGGATTATTCTCATGTACACAAATACAAAGTTAACATTTGAAACTCCACCTTGTTATCACCTAGTTTGAATTTTTATTTTACTAAAGTAATAATAGGCATTAAAATGCATACTGAGAGATTTTTCTAGATAAGAGAAAAATTATAGCATCCTCTTTCATTAATAATGAAAATTTTAATATTATATACTAAAATAAGAAAATATATACCTTAGAAGCCCATATGGACTGTTCTAGAGGATGATAAAGCTTAAAGCAAAAACCATCCTTTTTTGATGGTCTTTCTATTAGTTCACAAGCATTTAATAGCACAGTGCCAACCCATTGGCTGCTCTATAAAGAAAATAGAAATAAAAAAATATGAGTAAATCAAAGCTAGATACTTAACGTACAACATTTATAAACATAATCAAAATTTGTACAGAATAAAAATGAGAAAAACTTTCTGGAAAAAAATTGTATCATGAATTGTTATAAATCTAACTTTTGCATTACTACATGTATTAATTACCAGATGTTTATTATTACTCATAAATAATTTCATTTAAAATACAAAATACACTGAAGGCAATATTTTGATCTTTTTAAATACATTAATAAAGCATTGGAAATTTTTTTACTGAACTTGTAGCTTTTAACATCAGTCAGGGAATATTCTTAAAGTAAAAGAAAGGGTATTAGGACTAAAACTTCCATATCAACACTATATTCATAGAAAAAACTCAACAAATGAAATTTTATTTTTTATGATGGTACATGTTTAAAGTAATTTTATAAAACTTAAGCCATTACTTTCAAAGGGTAAAAATTCTCTGGTACTTTTCCCATTTTGCCGGAACAAGCAACAAAGCTGCCAAAAATGATACAACAAACACTAAATGGTATACTGTGTGTTGTTGCCAATAAAGTCTGCTTGACAAGATTTGCATTGACAAAATGGAAAAGTACCAATTCTCTATATAAAAAAATTCAGTACTTGTCTATTATAGCAGCGCCAGTTAAATTATGATTACACCAAGTCATCATCAAACTAGTGAAGCCTATCTTTTGATATAACCTACTTAGCGATATTTCTTAGTCGCTTGGCGATTAATCATCGGGCGTCGCTATAATAGACAAGTATAAAAAAATCAAGTAAAACTGCTTAGACAGCTGAAATATATTTAAAATACTATATATTAAATGAAATATATTAAAATCTGATTTATGATACATGGAGGAATATTTATATTTCATAAATTCAGACATTTCAGAATTATGATAAATTATACCTTATGTGTTTTGGGACTTTTATACAACAGCAGTAATCCAGGCTTCAAGACACACCAAAGTTTAGTCCACCCTTTCAAACTCCCACGTACTTTCAGCCAATCAGCTAAGACAATAATAGAGGGATCTTTAAGAGTTGTAGATAACTCTTTTGCAACACGTTTCTTTTCTCTTCTGTAATTCTTTCGTTGTGCCTTTTAATAATAATAATAAAGCAACTTAAATAAAACTCAGACAATAATATTTAAAAATAAATTACAAAATTGATTTACAGTTTTTAGAATCTGTTGCATTTAAACATAGTTTGTTATAATTAAAAAAAAAAATAGTACTAAACAATTTTGAAAAACCAAATATAAATTTATGTTTCTCACTTCATTAAGATAACAATTATTTGCTTGATCCAAAATTATATATAATAACTAAACAGAATTCCTGAATATCTTAAAAAATATTAATGCCAAAAGATAATACAATATGTTTTTTTAAAGTAGAAAGAGGGACAATAAGAAATAGCTAGTTTAATACCTTATATGATTCTCGTTTATCAAATTTTGAAGCTGATGATGGCTCAACTGTCATTTCACCCTATAAGGAGGTAAATATTAATTTTTAACAAAAATGTTATATCTGTCACAATTTTACTTAAATCGCACATATTTAATACAACATGGATAAAAGATAAAATATTTCACATGAAAAAACAAATTGGGCACAGCCATGTTTCATAAAATTTGCTTATTTTCACAAGATTATAAAACATCAAAACACACACATGCTAGTTAACCTTGAATAATCATATCTTTACAATAATCACTTGCAAAGAATATGATTTATGAAAGCATTTCTTCATATACGTAGAAAAAAAAATCATTCTTTAAAATAATCTTTGATGCAATATCTATAATTTTTTCAGCAAGGTTTAAAATGAATCCTGATAAAATGTTATACATGCCTAGGCTAAAGGTTATTAATAAAAATGATGTACAAAAACATCCTAGAATATATTAATTAATAATTACCACATAAAGGATGAAAATTCTTTTTAAATCTAGGATACATTACTTCATATGATTTTATTCATCTTAAATAATTTTTATAAAAAACACAAACCTTTGGTGAAGTACTAGGTGTGCTCGAGACCTCTGAGTACCGTGGTGTCATTTGATGGTCCCCACTTAAATCATGGCCTAAAAATAAAAATTCCCCAATGAAATTTTTAAGAAGATCCTAATAAGAGCCATTAAAATATAACCAAATGCATCATTTAATATTTTTACAATAAGTTACAATACTGAACATTATCCATTAATATTTACAGTAAAACAAATTTGTTTTTAAATTACATTTTTAATACAAATATTTAATATCAATAGTTTAATGTAATAATGATACCTCTTAAATCAGAAAAAAAATCTTAAACAGATATCCCAATTTTTAAAACAATCACAACAACAATTTGACTGATAACAACATTCGTCTATTTTCAATAATTTTTGATACTTGAAGGAATTAAAATATAGATTGAACAATCTGTATTTCAAAGAAATTTATGACCAAATGAAAACTTTCATTATAAAAATGTTTAGATAGAATGATGCATATACGATTTTGCTTTTTTCTAAAATTAATTAAGCTATAAATTAAAATATTTCATAGCTGATACATATATGCAATTATTATTATTAGAATGAGTGCTTTCTTAAATTCAAGAATTCTTTTTAATACTCTATGAAATTTAGAAAGTTTTAAATTGCAAATAGTCTCCTATTATCAGTTATACGAGCTTTCGATCTTCCAATTACAGAAATAAAATTTCATGAACATAGAAATTAAATTCAAAATTTAAAACCGAAACCCAAACTGAATCCATACACTTTTTTTTATAAGCGAAACATTCCTTTCTTTCACTAAAAATGTTTCAATAATTTTAAAGTAAATATTTGCAACAAAAACTGGTGCTTTTAAGGCAGAATTACATTGTAATATTAAGAAAGAATTTTAATATAATTAGTAACAAAGTTATTTCTCATTTTCACTGCATATAATATTTAAATCACTGTATAACATAATATTTCTGAAATTAAATCACTATATTAAATATTTTATACAGTATTTTAAAAGAATTTCTCAAAATTAAAGTAGTATACGAATACGGCATTTCAATCCACAATCCAAAGCAAAAACAAACCAACACACACTACTGTTTACACTCACCGAACGAACTGGATGCTACTGCCATTAAAAACTGTTATAAAATTACCGCTCATAATTCTTTCCACCGAACGGTAACGTCATACATTACTATCCTCGACGCTTAATCCACTGAATGCATTTAAAATCAATGTGCAAATGATTCATATTTCACATATATTCAGCTGAAAACACGAGATATACACAGAGCAGACCGCTTTTAATTTTACCACCTGATTTCACGAAGATTTCCGTGAAAACTAAACTGCAGACGAGCTGCTTTCCAGTGACGTAAGAGCAAACACTGGGGACCTCCACGCTTTCGACCAATACCGGACGGAGGAAGCTTACATGCGTCGCGGTCTTGCGTGATTTGCCCATTGTGGTCGTCATAGTAACTCGTACTAAAAATGCAGCTCCCTACATCCTCACTCACATCTCAGATCTAAGAGGATGGGAGATAAAAATCAGGCTCTGGTAAATCTTGAGCTTTTAAGTCTGTTTTTGTTCGTCTCTTTTCGGAGGAATAAAAATACAATTAATGAGGATGAATTTATTTACTCTTGTTTTTTATTTATCTTTTTAAAGTTTTTATCATTGATAATTCACGAAAGTAGGTCCATTTTCCCCGCATGCTATTGAGAACTGTCGGATTACAAACTTGGGGGGAGGAAAGAACCCAGTTTTATCAAACTTTCGCTGTTGTATCTTAATTTTAGAACAGGGTGCAGAATTCACATTTTTACACGGCGGAATTGTAACTTTCGCACATATATATATAAAGCACGTAAGGGAACAACGATCTATTTTACTACCTAAACTTTAAGAAATAAGTTTCTTACAAAGTGAAGGGAAAAAATTTAAATATGAATGATATATACATAGAAAATGATAATCTCGAGTTATTAATTTGCATATCTATAGATAGCACAATACACTTTAGATATGTTCGAAAATAATAGTTTTACCACTTAGAATTATTGTGGAAAGGTTAACTCTAAGAATATTTTCGCAAAATCGTCTTCTTCTCCCACTAAACTTACAAATTCGTTTCATTGGCTATCTAAAGCCACGTATTCTACTACGATGGCGCCTTTTTTAAAATACTCATACTGAAAATTTAACACTACGATTGGTTAGAACCTACATTGGCCAGGAGATAAAAAAGAGGATCACTAAATTTGGATTTCGTAAATTTAAGTCTCGGTCAAATGACGATATACAGTGTCTCACAAAAGTGATCGGACACTTGTGCTTTACAAAAGGAAACTGTAATAAAATAAATAAGCAAACATGTACAAATTTTTTGTGGGTGTGTTTCATATTTAAAATTAGTAACAATTATTACATAACATACATTTTGTCAAAATATTAAAATAGCAATTTAATAAAAATACTATTGTTTAGAACGGAGCAAAAAATGGCTCACATAAGTGATCGGACACCATTAGATATGCAACAAAAATCGTCTGAAATAAGCAATAAAAATATTTTTGGGCGTTTATTTTAACTCAAAAGCAAATGGCAATAATTTATAAAATCGTCTGCAGTATTTCTCTCAAGTTTGTTGTGGAATTTTTGTGTTTTTTAGCTCTGTGCAGCCATGAATGCTAAACGAAAAGAAACTTCGCATGAAATTAGAAAATTAGTTATTAATTTGCATATTGAACGTGGAAAATCTATAAGAAAAACTGCTGAAACAGTTAACTTGAGTCATTCAACAGTTTTCGATATCATTAAACGATATAAAAAGAAGCACATGATTCAGAATAAAAGAAGACTTGGCCGACCATCGAAGCTATCCAATGGAATAAAGCGAATTATCGTTCGAAATATTAAAAAAAATCCAAGAAAGAGTGCTCCTAAAGTTGCTGCTGAATTACAAGCATTATATGGAATAATTGTTAATCCTGAGACTATTAGAAGGGTAATTCGATCTGCTGGATATCACGGTAGAGTAGCCAGGAAAAAATTCTTCGTAAGAGAAAAGAATAGAAAACTCAGATTAGCTTTCGCAAAATCCAACATAAATAAGAATTCTGATTACTGGAATAAAGTAATATTTGCTGATGAGAGTAAATTTAATATATTTGGTTCTGACGGTAGAATCTTGGTGTGGAGAAAACCCAGGGAAGAATTTCGCAAAGAGAACTTGCTGCCAACAGTAAAACATGGAGGAGGAGGAGTTATGGTGTGGGGGTGTATGTCGTCCGCTGGAGTTGGTAATCTTGTTTTTATTGACAGTATAATGGATCAGTACAAGTATATTGACATTTTAAACCAAAATTTGAAATCTTCAGCACGAAAATTGAACCTTCACAACGATTTTAAATTCTACCAGGACAATGACCCCAAGCACACTGCTTTGAACGTTAGACTCTGGCTGCTGTATAACTGTCCTGAAATAATAAAAACACCACCACAATCTCCAGACTTAAATCCCATAGAGAATATTTGGCAAGAATTGGAATCAAGAATTCGCAAACACACCATTTCTTCAAAGCAACAATTAAAATCGGTTCTTCAAGAAGAATGGGGTAAAATCACTCCAGAAATCACAAAAAAATTAGTCGAATCCATCCCAAGAAGATTAAATCATGTTTTAAAAGTAAAAGGAAATCCAACAAAATATTAAAATCTTTTAAAAAGTAAAATTTTTGGATAAATATTTGATGGGAAAGTAAGTGTCCGATCACTTATGTGAGCCATTTTTTGCTCCGTTCTAAACAATTGTATTTTTATTAAATTGCTATTTTAATATTTTGACAAAATGTATGTTATGTAATAATTGTTACTAATTTTAAATATGAAACACACCCACAAAAAATTTGTACATGTTTGCTTATTTATTTTATTACAGTTTCCTTTTGTAAAGCACAAGTGTCCGATCACTTTTGTGAGACACTGTATCTCGCTGAGTGGCCAGCTACAAAGGCTGGATTAAAAAAAAAATATTTAAATATTTTTGAAATTTGGAACCATAATTTATTCATATTCGTTACAAAATATTTTAAATTCGAAAAATTAATTAATTTCGAAAAAATTGTCAAACAACAATGAAATACATTAAATTACAGAAGGATTTGTTTGAAATTTATCTTCAGTGTACGTATAAAACTAACTGTAGTCTTTGAGTTTGTCATTGAAATAGTGTCATTTTTATAAAACATAAATACCATCCCCTTTTTAACGAACTCTGGAGAAAGCACGAAATTACAAACAATTGTTTGAGTTATTAATCTCGAGAGATTTACGAATAGTAAGTTTCAATAAAACCAGTGTTCGTGCACATTAACTGCAGTCTATTTACTACTGATTAGTGAGAGATAAACCAATTTTCAAAAACTGTAAAAGATTTATTTTATCTATTTTTTGATTCTCAAACCTATCATTTCGTATGCCTGCCTCGTCTGGGGCATTGCAGGAAAAACAAATATAAATACAATTGAAAAAGCTTAAAATTCTATCATCAGACAAATTACCGGCGCAAGTTGGTATATATTAAATGTTAAACTCCCCTCATTCGTCCCGAAAAATTAATTTCTGAATTTTAGAGGAGAAAATTGAAGCAAAAAATTATAATACAATTTACACATTACAATCTAATTTTCATTAGCATTTATACTAGTTGAAATGAAACAACTCGTTAAACAAATTCCATCGTTACAAGAACCTTAATTCAAAAATCACGAGCTCATGTATAACCATACATAATAGCGATACAAACATTAAAAAAAGCTTATTAAGGCTCCCGTCTACCCTCCATTTTGATTTCGTGGACGTAATGTTAATCCTATGGAATTTTGACTTGAATTCTCCCATCTTTATTATTTGATCTATTTGAATGCAATAATGTACATTTGAAAGAGCAAAAAATAATTAATGCTTCTGTGGAATTACTTTTTCCTTAAGATTTTTAAAAATATTTTTATTCTTATTTTAATTATTCGTTTTTGAGTTTTCCGGTCTTTAAAGAATATTCTCAAATGTTTTTAAAAATCGGAGGAAAAAATTAATTCCACAGAAGCATTGATTATTTTTTGCTCTTTCAAATGCACTTTATTGCATTCAAATAATAAAGATGTGAGAATTAAAGACAAAATTCCATAGGATTAACATTACGTCCACGAAATCAAAATGGCGGGTAGACGGGAGCCTTAATGTTAAAATTAGAATCAGTAAATAAATTGCAGAGAATTTTCATACAGATTAGCCATCAGTGAATCTTCAAAAATGGGAGTAAAGCTTACACTTTTATTCAAATACATTGATTTATCTATAGCACCAGAATACATGTAAAATTAATTCATAAAATGTATTATTGCTAAAAATATATTAAAACCTAGCATCAAAAATATTATTTTCAGAATCCTATCTTTTCGGTTGGAAAATTCATATGGAATAAAGTCAAGGAATGTAACATGAAAAAATATTCCGGCAGATATGGCTTGTATAACAAGGACTGCAATTTGTCCTGCAGTACCAGGTGCATGCCCGACAGCAATTCCAATGAGAACGCCTACTGGTATTATAGCCGAATATATAAAGGCATATTTCAAATAGTACCGAAAAGAGAATCCAAGTCGAGCCGAGTTGATGCCAAAAGCTATAGCTATTATGCATTCATGAACGCTTATTCCAATAAAATAATGAATAGCTTTATTTGTATCGGTCTGCAATCCTAAAAATACTCCTTCAAATATGGAATGCAGTCCACTGGCCAGGGCAAAGATGAAAAGCGAAAGCCGACTTCCTTGGTAGACTTGCAATTTCGTTAAGTTGTGACAAGAAATATTATCGATAGAGTTAACAGTTGAGAAGTTTTCAAAACTTTGAGAATTGTCTTTCTTACAGTTTGGATGTGGCCATGAATTGTTCCGGAATTCTCCTGATTTTTGTTCAAACGGAAAATTATATATTTTCATCACATCGTTCACGTGGAAAAATCCTGGTTCGCATAAATCCTCGGGAAAATAAGTCGGCTCGTCGGACATGCCTTCTTCTGGGAGACTTTGATTTTGTTCGTTGACACTTAAATGAGAATCTTCGTCTTTCCAAGCCAAAATAGTCTGTTCCAACAGGAGAGTAATAAATATTCCCAAGACGATAAGATATTCTGCTACAGGAAAGTCAACTTTATAATTATGTTTTTGAAATACAATGGCAAATGAGTTTAGAACGTCTGGTAACAAACCCAGAAAACACATGCCTAGGAATATTCCTATGGCTATACAATTAAACCAACTAATGGACCGACTGCCTAAAGTTTCGCGATCAGTTGTTCTTACTTGAGAAGAAATTGATTCCCAGTACTTTGATATCAGTATAGGAGTAAAATAACAAGTAAACTGTGTAGAGAAAAAGCATATTATAAAGGTTATACGCCAAAGCTTGAGAAAAGAGAGACTATCCATTTTTATATTTTGCCTATTTAAATTCTCCGTTAATTTCATAAAAGCGCATGTAAAACTTCTGTCATTTTAAGGAAAGGATAAGTCAAGGACAAAGTTTTTTTTTTAATTGATATCTTTTAATACGTAGGAGCTTGGATATATGTTTAATAAATATGATAAATGTATTTTAGTATTAGATATTATTTTATATAATAAAAGAAAGGAATAATTCTCAAAGAGAGAGATACAGATGTAAGGGAAAATTAATATACGTTTGAAATACAATTGCGATTCCGCTCATTAATTACAAATCACGCGGAAGTAATAACGTAAAAAAAAAAATTAAATTTTAAAACCCACTGATAGTCGCCCTTCTTTTTTATTTAGAAATATCATTATTTCTTGATGGATCAGTGAGAGTCTGAGGAATTTTACAGCAATCCGGTCTCTATTTGCATGCAATGACGGAAACCTTAAATTCTTCTAGACAAAGAATACGATGGATAGAGAAGGAAAACCAAACTGGTAAAAGCTGGTTCTGAAGACTAAAAAACATTTTTATTACAACGTTTTTATGTATTTCACTTGGTGTGTGTATGTGTCATCAAATTTCCGATCGTTAATTTAATCAACTTCCCATCAAGCTAGAGCTCTGAAACTTCGGAAATCGTTCTTACTCGCCTAACAATGCAATATTTAGACATTTGCGACCAGTTTTAACTAATAGTTTCTTTAATAATGCAGTCTAGCCCAATCACTTGAGCAGATTAAAAAAATTAACAGAGATTTTTTTGGCTGAACGTTAAGTCCGTAAAACGGACCAGGGTAGCCACATTTGGCAAAAATACCGCCAAATAATTCTTATCGCCAAGGGGGGTTGAGTTAAACTATATTCCAACCATTTAATTTACAGGATGAATTAATTAATTTTAGTTAGTTTTAACGTTTTTATGTATTTCACTTGGTGTGTGTCTGTCTGTGTGTATCAGTGCGTCATCAAATTTTCTTAACTTAATTTAATTTAATTAACTTCCCATCAAGCTAGAGCTCAGAAATTTTGGGGACTGTTCTTACTTGCCTAACAATGCAATATTTAGATATTTGCGACCAGTTTTAACTAATATTTCAATAATTTTCTTTAATACACTTTGCCACCATAATTCATATAAAAACGTTGGTTTTTATCTCGAATTATTTCATTTGTGTAATCACGAAAGCTTTGGGCTGCATATTATAATATATATATATATATATATTTCTTATATGCGTATTTTCATTCTTTGCAAGAAGACAAATAATTTTTATATCATTGAAATTTTGAATCATATGATGATTCGATTAATGAATAACATCGTTTACCACAATTTTTTTTATAACATTAAGTACTTTTTATAGTAGTCTTTTGAAATCACGGTTGCCGGGTTAATAGATATCAATACGGTAGTGGATACAGTAGAGAGACACGCCTCGTAATTCCAAAAATATTAGTGAGACCCGGGTTGATGCATTGTAAATATGTCGTGGTCTGGTGAGTTTTTCGACAGCTGAGGTATTGACTCAATGACCTGATTGTGGTTCAAAATTAGGAGCTAGAATAGCAACTTCCAAACAAATGTAGTTCAAGCTTTTATATGCACAATGATTCAGAATAATACATGCACTTCAGTTGACACTATATAAAGGCAAGTTTTTGAAATTAGTAAAAGATCTTAAAACTCACAATGCTGAATTTTTCGTGCAACCGAATTTTTTTAAAGACACATATTTAGATAAATAGTTTGAAATAAAAATATTATTGCAATTGTATAATATGCTGAATCACAAAACAAATGCTTTTTACTTATTTATTCTTTTGCCATTGGTAACCCACACATATTTTTTATCAAAAATATCCCATAAAAACTTTCCAGATTATTTAAGAATAGTGTTTTCACTATGCTAAAATAGTATCAAGGAATGCTATTAGTTCTTATACTAAAACTAAAAGAGGTGCATAATGAAAATATCTGAATGCTAATTATTGTTTTAATGAAAATGCACCATTAATTTCAGTAAGTACAGTTGTCAAAAAAAGGGATTCCCGTAATAACTTTCGCAATTCTTACCACAGTTGGACAAAGGTTGGCATCACTCTTAATGGCTCAAAGGGAACTTAATTAAGATGTTAATGGATCGATTAATTAACTTTAAAAAAAATTCAATATGGAATCTGAATTTTTTTTTTTATTATTACATGCAGAGATAAAAGGGAAGAAAAAGTTTAAATAGCTCATTTTTGTAGTCCGTTTTTCAGTCATAACCCCCCCTTTTTTTTTTTCGAATTTTATTCGAATCCTACTACAAGTTCTAGAGGTATTTGAAGAAACTGTTAAAGGGGGTTATGTTCTAGATATTTCAAGGAAACTAATATTTTCGATGTTTTAAGCGCATGATAAATGGATCGATTACTAACTTTTGCAAGTTAGTGTGAACACTCTCAAGACTCCTCGAGTTGTAATCACAAGTTTTGACCTTGAATATTTCCTGGACTATTGGGAGACTTGCATGGAATTTTTTTTAGATTCAAAGGTAAGACATGATCTATCAAAAAATGTTTTTTAAAAAAATTTTACGTTACAACTTGTAACGCCCTACTGACCCGGGCGTCCTCTTGTGCCATCACTAAATTCAAATATTAAATACTACGACACAAATAATTACAAAACCACCAAAACAACTTTCACAATTTATTAGTATATATTTACTATGACACCAATAACTACGCTCTCCAGGTTAAGCTTTCTAATATCTTAGTTCAACCCACCAATAATAATCTAACAACATCTTACCAATAATCTTTCATCGACTGCAACTCCGAATCTGGAACAACTGCTGAAAACACTAAGCCAAATCTTTCTCGAATAATCCTTACTCGAACCTTCAGTACTAGTCTTTAATTCCTCCTTTCTCTTATCTAGCACTTCGGCTTCACCTCATCACATCTACTACCCCTCTCTGACCCTCCTTCAGATACTCTACTCCTTCCGACGGAGTTTATATAATTCTTAATTCGACCGCTTCACTTCATTTTTAACTGCTTTACATACTAACATTATGCATCCCGTTTCATTTTTGGTTGGGCAAAGGTTGTTTAGTGAAAGCAATCAATCTCAATTGAAAGTCCCCAAGGTTAGTGAAGAGAAACCGCGAATAGCCCAATGGCACAAACTTACTTTTTGTTGTTATGTATTTGTGATTTATTCCATATGGTCTAGCTGAAGGCTAGAACAAGTCAACGAGAACAAAAACTTTCTAAAAATCATAAGCGAAATAAGGTGAAGTAATTATCCCTTGTCTATCAATCGCCGTACAATTTAAAAAATGCTTTGGAAAAACCTGGGAAAAATTGCAATTTCCGCCGCTTGTCAAAAGTGAGATTCCATGTGTTCACTAGCATATCTACAAATGGCGGAGTGGACGCTTCCATCCCCTGAATGGTAAATGCAACACCAGGAATTTTCTGTTATACCATGAATGAGTCGGAGGGATCTTCTGATTTAAAATTTTTATTTTTGAATAAGTATCAAGGCACGTGAGAGAAGTACCTGGACCAGATAGAATAGAGGCAAGAATATCAGCAATCCTTCCCAGACAAGAGTATCCAGCAATTTCATTACCATAGAGTCGTATACGAGCCGGAACCTATCGGAAGTAGATTTGCTGCGAAAGATACTTGTAGGTTTCAATAACAGAATCAGCAGCTGTGTCTCCGATCTCAGTCCAGTAGAGAAGGCACTGCTGCTATCTGACAAGATCCAAATATTGGAGAATGAGATTTCGGATTTAATAGCATTCAATTGCCATAAGCTCTGATCTAAAAACTGAGCAAAAATTTGGTTCCTAGTTTTGAGTTTAATACAAATAATATGGCCTATCTGCTTATAAATTTGAGCTGCATAATTTGGAATTTGATTGATGACTCCAAGAACTAGTAAGTTGGTATAGATATGCAGGGAAATCAACTAAATCAGGTGTTACGGATCTATCAATCGTCAAAATCTACACTTCTTTTAACACATCAATCAATAACTCCCGAGACTAACATTCAAAACAACATTTTTTTTGCAAAAATTTTTTTATTCATCAACATAGCACCTTTTGTTAATCACCTTTTAGGGTGATACAATCGTTCCAACGCTTTTCCAAATCTTTTCTTTTTTTTTTTTTTTTTCAAAATTTTTTTTTCCCGCAAGAAATCTTTTTTGTTGCGAGTAAATAGCGATAAACAGCTTTCTGAATCATCGACTCGTTGCTCCATCGAAAGCAATCGCGGCACCCACTTGGAAAAAACCTTTTTCATGCTCAATTTTTCATGAAGGATAGTAAATACACTTACATATGATATCTGTGTCATCTCAGCAATCTCACGGAGCTTCACTTTACGATCTTTCATTATAATTTTTGTCCCTTCACTCACATTTTCCGGTGTAATGGCTTCCACAGGTCTACCTGAGCGTTCCGCGTCATTTGTGTCGGTACGACCACGTTTAAACTCGGCAAACCACCGACAAATCGTTGCTTTTGATGGACAAGAGTCTGGGTAACATTTTTCAATCCATTGTTTCGCTTGCACGGTGTTTTTACCCATTAAAAAACTATGTTTTATCAGAACACGAAACTCGGTTTTTTCCATTTTTTAAACAAACTACAAAACGACTTTACTCCAACCTCGATAACTCAGCTGTTTCTGGTCCGATCGACTTAAAATTTTGACACGTTTCAAGCAAAGGTTCGTACTCTAGAAAGACCTGGTTACTGGTTTACTACGAGCGCCATCTCTGGGTTAGTCTCGGGAGTTATTGATTGATGTGTTATTGTTACCCCGAGCCATTCTTCAAAAATAAATCATACTGTATTTCTTGTCGCGTGGCCGCGGTAGCCTTGTGGTCATGATCGAGAATTCGCGACCGGTTTCCATCGAGTCGAGGGTTCGAATCCTGATGCCACAAAAGACCCACCGTGAAGCGGGACTGATGCACGTTAAATCTGTGGAGGCTCCAAGTCTTCTCATTGGTGTAGCTTGGAAGTTCGGAGACGGAAGAGCAGCTCAAATATCGTCCTCGTTGCTCGACCGAGGTTCAAAATTACGAGGCCCGTCACCGATAGTCCTCGCTTTGCTTTCAAATCAAGTACGACGTTAATAAACAACCAATCAATCAAAAAGCATCCCCTATTGCGCAGAATAATCAGGGTTGCGTTGAGGTTCAAGGCAGAGGAGCTATTTTCGAAAAGTAATCGAATGTCGCGACATAAATATCGATCCTTAAGAATTCTGCATCGGAATATAAACAAATTAACAAACCAATGCTACAATGATTAAACTTGATGATATTTAGGAATTGAAACCAATGAGGTTCAAATTATAGCACTTCAATGGATGAAATTAAAAAAGAATCCATCAATCTTAGAATCAAAAGCTATAGTTTACTGAGTTCTGATAGACATGACAAAGGAAGTGGGGCTTTGACTTTTCTGGTGAGAAATGTAAACTTTTGTAATACTGATCCTACACTTTTTCCTTGACTGTATTTAATAATTCCCATTTTTCACAACAATTTTACTTTTTCCGATTCCTTTACGTTTTTACAATCGAAAAAAAAAAAAATGATCTATCGTATGGTACAAAAACTTTGAAAAGTAATCAATGGAAATTTTTTTTCATTGTAAATATTTGAGACACTCATTTAACAATAAGGAAACTATTTTTTCAGTTTCCTCTTTTTCTAACTCTTGATTTAAAGTACAATAAAACTGAAAAATATTAATCCTTACGAATAATTTAGATATTTACTCATTCTACAGTATCACGATGCAGTAGCCAAGAAATTATCCAATTAAAAATACAGATTCTCCGGAGCAACATTTATTAATAGACATGACTACCACACAGAAAGACACACACACAAAAGGATGGTAGTTTATCTTTTTTCAGATGAACTGCTTTTCAGAGCACTCAAACAAAACCTCAAAAGTCTTCAAATAAATTAAACACTACAATATTACTACGTATACTCGTACACATTTGATTACTTTGTTCTTGAAAAAAAATCAAGTTGGTTAATTTTTTTAAAAAAATAAATCATGTTTTATATTAAATCAATTCCAAGCAGAATATCATTGTTTAATTTCATACGCCAACAGGGAAAATAGATACATAAATCGAAATTAATATTGGTTATAAAGAATTTGAAATCGTTTTTTTCATCGTAAAGTATATATGGAATTTAATGCCTAACGAAAACTCGGAAATCTCAACCAGAGAAAATAGTAACATATCATTTGTCAATAATTTTTTCAATGTTCTTCAAAGAACCCAATTTCGTTCTTTTTATTCCTGAATTGCTCAATATTAAATTGTACTCTATCCTCAATATCGTAATTAGATTCACTTGAAATTACAAAAATTTGAAATTACAGATGTATCGCTTGGCTGAGGATTTGTAGCGGCAGATGCAATATCAAAAAACTTTCGTTTTTCGGATCAAAGCTTTACAAGATGAAGATTAAATTCAATATGCAGTTTTAAACTGGAAATTGATGATTGAAATTACATCGTTTGGCGACAGATGGAACGTGAAGCTCGGTAAAAATTTGTACTGCTTACGGTGAAATAAGTCTAGTCAATGGAAGCTTTACGTTCTAAAAAATGAACGAGAGGTTGAAAAGAGTCGTTCTTATTTTGAGTTGCTTATATTATAAATAGAACAGTGTTGTCTGTGAGCACAAAATAATAAAAACCTTTTAAGCCTAATTTTACGAAATTTGAAATATAAGCTAATTTTTTTTTAAGATGAGAAATCGGATGTGAGAAATTAAGAAAATGGCACCCATTACGAAAAAATTATATTGTAGAAGTTATTATGATGTTAAATATTTAGTTAACATCGCCAATCTATTGACTTTGAACAATTAACATTGATACCAATTGTGTCTAGTTGTGGTGAGAATTGTAAAAGTTATTAAAAGGTCACCTTTTAACGACTGTACAATTCATTTTTATTCATTTGCAGAAGAAAAACTAACTCGGGGTCCCATATGCTTACAGATGAAGGAAAATGTATTTGAATAATGTTTATTTTCACAGTAAATTTATTGTAAATTAATTGAATTAATAAATTTTATTTACCAAAACATATTCAAATTTTAATTGCATAATTAATATGAAACATTGACCAATACGAGTATAATACTAAAAAAAAATATACAAAGACATACAAATATTTACATAGAGTAAGGTAAAATTTTAATAAAACTTTGTATCTTGAAATATAAATAATTGATCTTCGAAAAGGAAAAAAAAATTAGATGTCGATTAGTGTCTATGACCGTTTGTAATTTTCTGGGAACTGATATAACTGATATTTTGTTTAGATATTTTGAAATATCCTCATGTTTTACAATATAAAATTTTAAATTTATTTTTATTGGATCACTTTTGACGTACCAGATAACTTTTCAATTTTTTTATCGTTTGCTTTAGTTTTAATTACATGCAGCTGATATAATATTCAAGTTAATAACTTATCGTTTGCATTAATTTTAATTACATTCAGTTTAAATTTATTCAATATAATAATTTATCATTTACTTTAATTTTGGAAGAGTTTACTATAGTCCATTTCTTGATATTTCATTGTTTACTTTAATTCTTATATTTAATTGAGTAATTTAATAATAATTATAAAGGGTAGCTAAATCTGTTCTTTACAAAACTTCGTATAGAACTTTTTCTAATTTTTTAAAATTTATTTTTAACCATAAATTTATGTTTTCTAGTTATTAATAAAAAAAAATACCCTGAATAGATAAGAAATGATTAATTATTTCGTAACTGGATTTTTTTGCCTAATTTACTCAATAACAATAAAATACTTATTACGCTTCCGGACATAAATTATGAAACGATGCTACTATTACTAAGCTTAATGATGAAAAACAAAATTTTTAGCATCTTAAGTTATGTTTCTTCTTTTAAGCACCTGCGTTATTTATCAGATTCAAATAAGCACGATTACCTTTTGTCAGCGAACGAAACTTAAAATTTCTAAATCTCGAAACTTCTTTTGCATACTTAACACTAAAAGTTTTTTTTCCCCTCCCTCTTATGATAATTTATGGTTATGTTTGGTTTTTGTTCATGTTCTCCTGTCTTTGTATTCAAATTTATGTACGTAGTTTTTTACTACTTCAAAAGGAACACAAGTAGTATAATATATTTTCACTCAATATAGACATGCTTTTAATAAAAATATTTTTTAAGAGACTTTTCAATCTTTTTCTTGATGCCAAAACTTCAGACTGACTTGCGTCCTTTTATAAAATTTTAAACCACTAATTGATTTGCATTTATTGATGACAAAATAAACAGATAAATCATTTAATTATTGCTTCTTTATTTTTTTTTCTTGATAAATGCAACAATTACTCCTCAAATTCTGCAAGGTCACGTTTAACCAAAATTAAATTAAAATTATTCAATTTCTACATATTGAAAGATTATAGGATAAATTTATTTACTCCTTTCACTTCTCTTCAAATTCTGTCACCAAATTTCAGTGTTTTATCAATGATTTCTCCAACAAATTTATTTAAATATTATTAATGACAAGAGCATAATTTTTAATTATTATACAAGAGAGATATTTAATTTTGAAAACAGAATTTAAACCATTAATAATAAAAAAATTTGTCAAAATAAACACTAGAATGTTTTTAGATGATGGGCCGTCTTGCTTGGTTTAACCAATTACTCGCATGCATTCACATTTATTTATCCATTAACCGTAGATAATGGTTTGAAAACTTTTCAGAGTTGATAAATAATAATAATAATAATAATAACAAACACCCAAGTGGAATTTCTTCCCTTCTTTTTTTTGCACGAAAAAAGTGTCCTCTTAAGAAACAAAATGCCTTTTCTAGAAATTTTAAACTCTGCCTTTTTATTTGAGTTTACTAAACATCAAACATTTTCAAAAAACTAAGATAAAACTCATTTTCTGGAAAGTATCTCAAGGAGCTGAATAACTTCTTTAGAGAGAACATTCACATGGATTATCTTTGTATTTTTCATGAATTATAATACAATCGCCGCAAGATTTATGGATGCAAGGTATATCAGTGCGTTCATACAAAATAAACTTTGGATCTTAATGAGAGACATTTGGAACAGCTTTATGAAAAACAATAAAAGAAGAGACATGATAAGTCACATTTCATTACAACAATAAAACACAACATTTCCTATCTCATCCAGTTTATTATTCATGGTGATAAAACTGCAGCAAATATTCATGGAGTTTCCATATCAATGACCAAAATAATTTATTTTGAAGAATAGACCGAGAAAGAAGAGACAGCATCAGAATAAATGCTAAATTCGTAAGGGCAATATAATGTCCAGCATTGACGGAGTCAACGCAGAATAAGAAGAACGTTTTTTCAAGTATAATTATCTGCATACACACGTACACAAAATCGTCCATAAACATTTTGTGCAGACTCTTGAATACATGTATGTACATGTCACTGTTTGAATATATAGAGCTTCAGGCGTTTTTCTATAAATATCAAATTTCCATCTTAACTCTTTCAAAGAGAGAATAGTACTTTTTTTTTTTTTTGAGGAACAAAATCGAATTGCAAGGAATATTGAAAGAAATGAAAATTTCGCATTTAATATAATTTTTTTAGTACTTTTTCCTAACAGCTAAATGGAAGTGTTGTATCTTGAAAATAAATATATTTATTCATTTAATTGCAAATTGATTTTCTAACACATTTTAGAGGCTTGTATCACAGGGGCTCAAATATTTTTTTTTTAAATAAAAATTTCAATACTTAAAATAAATTGAAAAACCCAACTGAAAAAACATTGTTTATAAACGCATTGTTCTTAACTCATTAATCCAATGGGGGGGGGAGAATTAAATATTCATTTTTAAAGGAGTATTCCTAGGATCGCAATGTATGGAATTTGATTTTAGATCTCCTCTCCAATAATGTTGATGTGAGATGTAGATGTTCCATTTTTGTGAAATTTATGTCGGTAAGAACATTTTTTTAAAAAAAAAATAATAAAATTTATTCACCAACGAAGACATTTGGTCAAATCTTTATGAATACATCGTGAGTATATTATTTCCCGAAGTGCATTAATAATTAAATTTTATTCTCTATGTATGAGTAGAAGTTGATTTGTTACCTATAGCATTCTCACTAACAGAAATAACTAAACTCGAACGTAATTTTCCTTCGGTAGCACAACATTCACGGTCATCGCTTAGTTGTCTTCAGAAAAGCATTAATATAATCAATAGCAAAGCCTACCTTTCTCTGTTAGATAAAGTTTCGTCCTTTATACCAGAAGTAGGTATATTGGATTCTGGACAATTGAGGAGGTCAGATGACATTTGATTTGTTTTCATTTAATTAACGTAAAGCTTGAGTTACACAAAAAGGAATGGCAATGTATATCGAAGCTTTGAATTAATGTCAGATGATAATATTTCACTATCAAAGCTTCCAGACCAAACTATGTTAAGACTTTTAAGGTCTTAATAAATTGGATGTCTAGGAAATTCTCAAAATTCTGCTCGGTGGTCTCTGGTGGAATTAAGATTCGAACTAGGTTGCCATTACACAACCGGATCCCGTGCACATATGGAAATAATGTCGTAAAGATCTCATTTAATCCTAAAAGCGAAATAGAATTGATCCATTATCAAAATAAATATGAAAATTGAAGCAGTAGTAAATATTCGATTACAAAAATAATTGAAAACATTACAAATTTTAAATGTTTCGATCCCTGAAAGAGTATATGTTAAAAAAAAAAAATATTTAAGAAAGTCGACATTAGTAATTCTGCGATCTCTACACCGAGAATGTGAACTCTACTTTTAATAGTATCTTATACATAAAATGTGTTTATCTGTTTGTCCGTTATGCAACTCCACACCATTCCAAATACTTTAGGGAATTCGCTAATGTGTAGAAGGTGCCGTAAGCATATCCCCCCCCCCCCGTTTTTTTGTGTTTTTGTTCCAAATTTATTTTCAGTGAATTTCTTTCGAAATCTCTATTTTTCGCCATTTTCTATGTTTTAGCTGAAATTATTATGAACGATGTCAGAAAAATCTGTGTAGCGTAACATAAGGAGGAATAACACATCAATCAATAACTCCCGAGACTAACATTGAAAACAACATTTTTTTTGCAAATTTTTTTTTTTATTCATCCAACATAACACCTTTTTTGTTAATCACCTTTTAGAAAGTTGATACAATCGTTCAACAACTTTTTTCAAATCTTTTTTTTTTTCCCAATTTTTTTTTTCCGCAGAAATCTTTTTTGCTGCGAGTAAATACTTGATAAACAGCTGGATAATCGACTCGTTGCTGTTTTTTTTGTTCCATCCAGAAACAATCATGGCTTTCACTTGGAAAAACCTTTTTCACTTCACTGAAACCTTTTTCAGTAAATACGCTTCCATATGATATCTATGTCCATCCTCAGCAATCCTCACGAACTTCACTTTACGATTATAATTTTTGTCCACTTCACTCACATTTTCCAGTGTAACGGCTTTCTACAGGTCACCAAGGCGTTCCACGCGTCATTTGTGATGTACGATACGTTTTAAATCAACCACCGACAAATCCATTGCTTTTGATGGACAAGAGTCGGGTAACATTTTCAATCCATTGTTTCGCTTGCGCAGTGTTTTACCCATTAAAAAAACAATGTTTTATCAGAACCTCGGTTTTCCATTTTTTAAAACAAACCTGAAAACGACTTTACTCCAACCTCGTTAACTCAGCTGTTTCTGGTCGATCGGCTTAAAAATTTTTGACACGTTTCAATGGTAAAAGGTTCGTACTCTAGAAAGAGACCTGGTTACTGAGTTAGGCATATATCTGTTTAGTCTCGGGAGTTATTGATTGATGTGTTATATCGTTTTCGCACGAGTGAAATGAAAAATACATTACAGATAAGTGTACATAATAATATAACAATCTGTCATTACATAATGAGAAAAGAACCAAACAATTAAGTAAATGATATTACAATTTTCATAAAACTCAACCTCTCATTTATAATTAGTTATAAGCAAATTAAAATCAATGATTGTTGTTTTATAAACTACAATTTTTTGATAATTAAAAAAAATTTTAAACTATGAATCTTTTAAAAAATCCTTTAATTGATTACATGCAGGTTTTGTTTCCAAGTGGGTTTACATATATTTTTTTTACTTCGCTATTTTTATTTACTAATTCGTATACTTGGAATTTAATTCGATTCTACTTAAAAATTAATCAAAATATTATTTAAAATTAGCGTATAAAAAAATCCATCTCGATTATTTATCATTCAATTCACTCGATGCGAAAAAACGGGCGAACTAGCTAGAAATTTTCAAAAAAAAAAAAAAAAAAAAAAAAAAAAAAAACAAAAAAAAACAAAAAAGGGTGGGACAATGGATATAATTTTGAATAATATGTGTAAAGTATACAAACCAAAGAAACGTATAAATCATACAATATTATATTAGAACAACGTTTGGATACACAATAATTGGTATAATTTTAATTTGCTCAAAAGATTTAAGACCCTTCTTTTTTTTTTTTTCCTGAACCTATGAAATCGATTGACGAAAATACACATTCACATTTCTTCACGTTCTATCAATATAACGTTGCACCAAGTTTTTTAACACATCCTGGTTCGGTCGTATTCATACGCTTACGTATAACATGTGAAAACTGGGAGAAAGTCTACTTTATTCTTTGTCCGGGTTAAAAAAAAAGTTCAAGGTCGTTAGAGTCTATGAATCACATATAAACTTTTAACGTATTCAACAAGAACGAAAAATAAACAATAAAGCTTTAATTAAATTTATTAAAATTTTTATGCATAATTCATTCACATGAAAATGCAGCTAATATAATTAATAAGCTCTCGTAAAATATATAGAAACAATACACCATTGTTTACACGATAGTAATAAAATCCAGTAATTAACACCGGAGTTTTTTTGGTGATGTTTTAACTATAGATCTAAAATGAATCAAAATATAGAATGCAAAAATACATTTTATTCAGAAAAATTTACCATATCTATCTCAGACAAAATTAATTTACAAAAACATGCGACGTGAACCAGTTAAAAATATCTCAGTGTGATATCAATAAATTATTCTAATTTTCAATTAAAAAAAAATATTTAGATGATCGTCTATTTTTTTAATGCATGTACATTGTACAAATTTCTTCATTAATATTTGCTAATATTTTGAGCAAATATCATTGGACATACCATTCAAAATTAGCAGAATAAAATCAATGATTATGTAAAAATACATTACATGAATTGATTACTAAAAAGACACACAATTTTCAAATTATTGACTGCTGAAATGATGCCTTTCGGACCGATTATTTTTCAGAATTCATAAAATAAATATTCACTTTCATGCTTAACAATTTATTGACACACACAAAAGGAAATTACTCATTGATTAAATTATAGACTATGTAATACATTAAATAATTCGAAATAAAACCAACGTTTTTAAAAACAACGTTTTATATAGTGGCAAAGTTTATTAAAGGCCAAAATATTAGTTAAAACTGGTCACCAAATATCTAAATGTGCATTTGTTGAAACAAATAGAACGGTTCCCAAAATTTCAAACTCACAAGCGATGGGAAGTTAGTTAAAACAATGAACAATTTGTTATTTTTACTGATACACATACATACAGACACACACCAAGTGAAATACATAACAACGTTAAAACCTTCGATAATTAATCGGTAAAATTAAATGGTTTGGAATACAGTTTGAATCAAACCACTCTTGGGAACAGGAATTGACGGCGGTATTTTGCCAAATGTTGCTAAATTGGTCCGCAAACTAATAACATTCAACAAAAAAAAAAAAATCGCCAAGTTTAAGCAGTATTCAAATTTGGCGCCAAGTGATTGGGCTAAACTGCATTATTTAAAAAATATAGGTTAAAACGTAAACGATCTAAATGTGCATTGTTAGGCAGTACGAACGATTCCCAAAATTTCAAAGCTCTAGCTTGATGGGAGTAGGTTAAATTAACGATCGAAAATTTGTTGACACACAAGTGAAATTTAAACATTTGTAAAAAAATATATCTTCAAAATCTTTTTATTTATGATTTCTCCTTGAAAAATTATTCATTGATTATACATGATGTTTACAAAGAAACTTTTAACAACTATTATAACAAATTGTAAACACAAAACTTTTTTTTCGGGGGGGGGGGGGGGCTATTAAATAAAATAACACTTCAAAGTGTTTGCAAAATTATGAATATCAGCTGCGACCTGAAACACAGATATTATCTAATAATAGAATCCTCCACGTTTTTACGCAGCATGTTTGGGTATGTTACTTCAGCATTTCTTTGCGTTTTCCAGTTCTTAATGTTCATGGTAGTAGGAAGAACACTTTTATCTTTTAAATGGTCCAAAAAGAAGGGATTAAGCAAAACAATACGTAACCC
>BMAW01061061.1:175818-192773 GCA_019974015.1 Nephila pilipes
TGTGCGGTCGTTTTTTTGCGATTTCCTCCTTCAAACGCACCAGCAAGTCAATATAATAATCACTGTTGATCGATTTACCTTTTTCGAGGTAGTCAATGAAAATCACGCCATGCGTATCCCAAAAAACTGACGCCATGACTTTGCCAGCTGACTGCTGCGTTTTCGGACGGCTTTCGCCAGCTGTGCGCCACTCAGATGACTGCCGCTTCGACTCTGGAGTGTAGTGATGTATCCATGTTTCGTCCATGGTCACGTAACGACGCAAGAAATCTTTTTTGTTGCGAGTAAATAGCGATAAACAGCTTTCTGAATCATCGACTCGTTGCTGTTTTTGTTCCATCGAAAGCAATCGCGGCACCCACTTGGAAAAAACCTTTTTCACTTCACTTCAAAAAACCTTTTTCAGTAAATACACTTCCATATGATATCTGTGTCATCTCAGCAATCTCACGGAGCTTCACTTTACGATCTTTCATTATAATTTTTGTCACTTCACTCACATTTTCCGGTGTAACGGCTTCCACAGGTCTACCCGAGCGTTCCGCGTCATTTGTGTCGGTACGACCACGTTTAAACTCGGCAAACCACCGACAAATCATTGCTTTTGATGGACAAGAGTCCGGGTAACATTTTTCAATCCATTGTTTCGCTTGCACGGTGTTTTTACCCATTAAAAAACAATGTTTTATCAGAACACGAAACTCGGTTTTTTCCATTTTTTAAACAAACTACAAAACGACTTTACTCCAACCTCGATAACTCAGCTGTTTCTGGTCCGATCGACTTAAAATTTTGACACGTTTCAAGCAAAGGTTCGTACTCTAGAAAGACCTGGTTACTGGTTTACTACGAGCGCCATATCTGTTTTAGTCTCGGGAGTTATTGATTGATGTGTTATATCCGTTTTTCGCACGAGTGAAATGAAAAATACATTACAATCGAGATGGTAATGAATAATAATATAACAATCTGCCATTACATATTGAGAAAAGAACCAAACAATTAAGTAGAATGATACTACAATTTCCGCAAACTCAGTGTCTCATTTTATAATTAGTTATAGCTTCATTAAAATATCAATGATTGTTGTTTTATAAACTACAATTTTTTGATAATTTTAAATTTTTTTTTTTAACTATGAATGCTTTAAAAAATCCTTTAATTGATTACATGCAGGTTTTGCTTCCATTGGGTTTATATATATATGACTTCGCTATTTTATTTACTAATTCATTTTCTCCTTGGAATCTAATTCACGATTCACTTAAAATTAATCAAAATATTATTCAAAAATTGGCCCACATAAAAAAAAAATCCATAAGTTTCGATTTTATAATTTCAATTCACTCGTGCGAAGAACGGGAGTACTAGCTAGAAATTCTTTAAGATATTTATGAAAAAAAAATCTTTTTTGAAGCAAAAAATTGAAACAATAGATGTAATTTTGAATATTATGTGTAATGTATACAAGCAAGAACGTATAAATCATACAATATTATATTAGAACAACGTTTGAATTACACAGCAATTATGGTATAATTTTAATTTGCTCCAATAGATTTAAGACCCTTCTTTTTTTGCAAGTTTTTATGAAATCCGATTGACGAAATACATGTTCACATTTCTTCACGTTCTATCCTTTTCTCAACACGTTGCACCAGTTTTTTAACACATCACAATTAGAATGCATGCGACGTTCGCCGCTTGCGTATAACATGTGAAAAACTGGGAATGTCTACTTTATTGTTTGTCGAATTTAAAAAAAGTTCAAGGTAAATTCAAGGTCCATGAATGCACTATAAACTTTTTAACGTATTCAACAAACGAAAAATAAACAATAAAAGCTTTATAATTAGAACATTAAAATTTCATACGCATAGTCATTCACATAAAAATGCAGCTAATATAGTTAATAAGCACGTAAAATATAGAAACAATACACCATTGTTTACGATAGTAATAAAATCCGGTAATTAACATGGAGTTTTTTAGTGATGTTTAACAATAGATCTAAAAATGAATCAAAATAGAATGCAAAAATACATTTTATTCAGAAAAACTTTCTAAAAATGAATCAAAATAGAATGCAAAAATACATTTTATTCAGAAAAACTTATCATATCTATCTCAGACAAAATTAATTTACAAAAACATACGACATTGAGAACCAGTTAAAATATCTCCGAGTGATATCAATAAATTATTCTAATTTTCAATCAAAAAATATTTAGATGGTCTAGTTTTTAATACATGTTTGTGTACGGATTTCTTCATTAATATTTGCTAATATTTTGTGCATATATTGTTGGACATACCAATCAAAATTAGCAGAATAAAATCAACGATTACTAATAAAAATACATTACATGAATTGATTATTAAAGAAAGCCATACCATTTTCAAATTATTGACAGCAGAAAATGGTGCCTTTCGGACCGATTAGTACAGGAATTCATAAAATAAATATTCACTTTCATTTAACAATTTATTGACACGCACACAAAAGGAAATTGCACTCATTGATTAAATTATAATTCTTAATACATTAAATAATTCGAAATAAAAACCAACGTTTTTATATGGTGGCAAAGTTTATTGAAAAAATTATTAAAATATTAGTTAAAACTGGTCGCAAATATCTAAATATTGCATTGTTAGGCGAGTAAGAACGGTTCCCAAAATTTCAGAGCTCTAGCTTGATGGGAAGTTGGTTAAATTAACGATAGACAATTTGATGACACACTGATACACATACATACAGACACACACCAAGTGAAATACATAACAACGTTAAAATTAACTAAAATTAATTAATCCGGTAAATTAAATGGTTGGAATACAGTTTAGTCAAACCACTCTTGGAGACAGGAATTATTTGGCGGTATTTTGCCAAATGTTGCTAAATTGGTCCGCGAGGCAAACTTAAAATTCAGCAAAAAAAAAAAAAAAAAAAAAAATCTCCAAGTTTGGCAATTATTCAAATTGCGCCAAGTGATTGGGCTAAACTGCATTATTTAAAAAAAATATGAGTTAAAACTTGTCGCAAACGTCTTAATATTGCATTGTTAGGCGAGTACGAACGATTCCCAAAATTTCAAAGCTCTAGCTTGATGGGAAGTTGGTTAAATTAACGATCGAAAATTTGATGACACACACACACCAAGTGAAATTCAGAAAAACGTTGTAAAAAATATATCTTCAAAATCTTTTTATTTATGATTTCTCCGCTTGAAAAGAATTATTCATTGACTATACAGGATGTTTACAAAAGAAACTTTGAACAACTATTATAACAAAGTGTAAGATCTTACCTATCTTCTCTCCTGGCGGGACGTGGGGGGTATTAAATAAAAATGACACTTCAAGTGTTTATAAAATTATGAATATCATGCGACCTGAAACACGAATGTTATCTAATCAATAATAGAATCCCTCCCACGTTTTTTGCAGCATGTTTGGAGCATGTTACTTCAGCATTTCTTTGCGTTTTCAGTTCGGCAATGTTCGCCGGTAGTAGGAAAGGGGGAGAACACTTTTATCTTTTAAATAGTCCAAAAAGAAAGGGGATTAAGCACGGAACTTCTTGTAAGCCACAGATTAAAAAGGCCGGCAACTGCTTTGGACCAATCCACCGTATCGAACTACTGGGATATCGTTCGTGTCTCTGTTGGTGGTCACATTGAACATTTATAATTTTATACACTTTCAAGGGTTATTAAAACGTTTTTCTGAATTTCACTTGGTGTGTATGTGTGTGTGTGTCATCAAATTTTCGATCGTTAATTTAACCAACTTCCCATCAATCTAGAGCTTTGAAATTTTGGGAATCGTTCTTACTCGCCTAACAATGCAATATTTAGACAAGAATATTGAAAAATTTCTTTCCCCCTCTGGGAACATCGGGAACTCCCCACACGCCACATGAGGTATCGTAAAACTCACAAAGGGGAGATAGTAAGGGTTGCAGACTTTCAGTCAGTAATCATTCGCAAGAAAGAAAGATTCCAATATTTGGCGCCGTGTCTTATGACAATAATTTTTTCTGAATTCTGGTTCCCATTTTTTTTTTTAAATAGAATGACTTACAAACTTTCAAATGCATGTTTTGATTTTATGAGTATTATGAATATTTTAATAAACTCATAAATGTCTCTTTTTAAGTAAATTTTAAAGTTAAAAAATAACTAACAGTTTTTAAAAACGTTGGTTTTTATATCGAATTTTTTTAAATCTAATTTGTCCGAAAAGGATGTGACATTTTCAATTTTTTAATTGCATCTTTTCAAAGTTGGGATATCCTTTAGTAAACAACCCATGTATGTACGCTTATTTCACTTCGTTAAAATTATTTATAGTTGCGTCATAGAATGAAATGAACCGAATCTTGATATCACAATGGAAATGGATAATACGTTACAAAGATATCCCTAGGGAATTCTTGCCATCTCACGAATCGAAAACGCACTCCAAAATACAATTATGCTTCAAAAGCTCGGTCTATATTTGCAGGAGATTTATTCACATCTATCGCTTTAAGAAAATGTATTTGCACATTAACTTCCGAAAATTTGTTTTATACTAATCGTATTAAATAATTACATTCGAATAATTATTAAAAGCATTAAAAACATAGAGTTTGAAAGACGTCACCCAGTTATTTCACGGAATCTTTACATCGCTTCTGGAAATCTCATCTTGTGATTTTTTCAAACCCGCAAGCAATCGCACGTAAACAAACCGCAGTTACTAAGAAAAAGACAAGTGCTGTGCATGTCATTTCCGTGTTGTTGGATTTCACGGCGCTTTTCAAATGCTCTAAAATCATAAAATGAAGAATAGAAACCCATTTTTCAACATGATCAAAAGAAGATAATTATCGTCAGTTTAATGTATATCCCTCTTCTTGACTTACGACCAATGCGACTTACAACCATTTGCCCTTACGACCATGAAAATGGGCCGGGTGGGCTAATGGGCGGTTTATGCGTTTTAAAAAAAAAAGATTTGCTTTATATTACGTGCTTATTACAGGAGTAGGAGGAGGGGCTTTTTTTCACGGAAATAACTGTAATTTATTTATTCTATTTTATGTTTCTCGTATGTTTGCGGAATTTCAACTAATTATTTACCGTTTTTATGAAACAACATTCCAGGTTGTATTTTTGTTTACAGTACTTACGATCGACTACATTTATTTTTTATGAACAGGTTTTAATATGCATTTTGAATAGAAACCGTTGAAAAATACAAATCCGCCTTATGATCTGTTGGTTGAATTGGAACTTGGTTGTAGGTCGAGGAGATGCTGAATATATACCATAGGTTAAAAATACTTAAGTTATATGCAATCGTAAACATGCAACTGATAATTTATTTAAAGATTTAAAAGAAAAATAATGTAAAAATATTTACTCAGAAGCAATTTTTCGATTTTCGCAAATGAATTGGAATCCTCCAGATTTGCTCTTCTCGTTCATAGCAGTAGTTCCCAGTGAATATAATGAGGGGGGAGGGGAATTAAATAACAATCAAACTGACGGAAAGCTATGTGATACAAAAAAATACATTTCCATCTTTGCCACCACTTTTAAAGTGAAATTTTCTCAACAATAAGCAAAAAATTTAAAAAAAAAAAAAAAAAAAAAAACAATTTATTGAATTGAAGTTTTTCTAAAGAGAGTTGTATAAAAGAGGGCTACTATGTGGCGATACCTTATTTGTCAACGTCCGCACAACAGCAAGTGAGGACATAGCGGTTTAATTTTATTTAACACTTCCAAAGTGCAGCAGACTTACAATCTCCTTCCTTATTCTGCACAACAGATATTTGATAAATAAATACTCGAAATCATACCTCAATTACTTGCTTAACATAATCTAAATATTGCATTGTTAGGCAAGTGAGAACGGTTCCCAAAATTTCAGAGCTCTAGCTTGATGGGAAATTGGTTAAATTAATGATAGACAATTTGATGACACACTGATACACACACAGACAGACACACTCCAAGTGAAATACATAAAAACGTTAAAACTAACTAAAATTAATTCATCCGGTAAATTAAATGGTTGGAATGCAGTTCAACCCAACCACCCTAGGCAAAAAGAATTATTTGGCGGTATTTTGCCAAATGTGGCTACCCTGGTCCGTTTTACGGACTTAACGTTCAGCCAAAAAAAAAAAAAAAAAAAACGCCAAGTTTGATGCCAATTTTTGAAATTACGCCAAGTGGTTGAGCTAAACTGCATTATTAAAGAAAATATTAGTTAAAACTTGTCTAAATATTACATTGTTAGGTAAGCAAGAACGATTCCCAAGGTTTCAGAGCTCTAGCTTGATGGGAAGTTGGTTAAATTAACGATCGAAAATTTGATGACACACACACACATATACCAAGTGAAACGCATAAAAACGTTTTAAAAAAGAAGGTAAAGCAACCGTGATAAGGTAAGATCATGTTTGTAAACAAAATTACCTTTCTTTCATATAAGTTATTTATTGCAAGTTTTCACGTATTAAATTTTCATCAAAGGAACCTTCCCCACAGACTTTGTCTTCATTGGTTTATTTTTAGAGAAAACATCCCCCGACAATTATATTTCAATTCTACATTGACGAAATTATTGTACAAAACTATTTTAATTTTATATACAAATAAGTTTCACAAGCTCGCATTACTCTAATCCCAATGGCTTTACTTTTTTTTTTTCACTTTCCGAGAAACTGTGTACATTATAAAGGTTATTTCAAAGGAATATCACCTTCAAAGTTTTTAAACTTTTGTAAATAAGATTTCATTAACTAGCATCATGAATTATTTACTACATTTCGAATTCATGAGTGAAAACTCAATGGAAAAATTTCTTTTCTAAAAAGAGACTGATTTACATTCTTAGCAGCTGCAAAATTCAAATGTTGATTAAAAGCTGTGAAATTCGCGAGAATAAATGCAAATCTATGATGCGAGAAATAAATTTGAGGAATAAAATCTCTTCCATATATCGGGATCCCAGAAATATAAAACTTCTTCCAGAGGAAATTGTCTGAGAAATTGAGTACTTATTAAAACTCGAGGAACTGCTCTCAATGGTGTATCCCTTCCAAGATTTATACGTCGGTCGAATTATTTTATGCAGTAAAAAACTTTTAAGTTTTATACAAATTAAAGTTTTTTCTCCAGAAGAAAAAGAAGAGGGAACCAATGTCATAAAATGAAATATATTCCTTCTAAAATAAAAAGGATAAAAAAATAATAATAATAAAATACGAATTGTAAGGCAAATGGAAAAGTCTTTTTCAGAATTAAATGGCTTTTTTAACACAATTACTTTACAATTTGTTTGATTAAAACTTTTATGTAAAAAAAATACAATTAGAAAAGAATACGAATATACCTTACAAAATACGAATAATATCAAATGATGCAGTAAAAAATATTCTCCACAACTTGAGAACATTAACAAGTTTTTTATACGTTTATTTTAGAAACATCTTGCTGGGAAGTAGATTGTATTTAAATGCTTTTTATGTATGCACATATATTGTCATTGCTCAGACAAAGGAAATTGACAATTGAAGGAGTGAACCAGGAGGAGAAAAAAAAGAGTATGTTTGTTAAAAAAGATCTTTTCACTGAAAATGGGTTATTTTCCCACACCTACTTCTCCCAGATTAAAAATTTTTTTTTATTTGTTTCTGTTAATCAACAACCTATCACTTACTTTTGTGGGGGGAAATGCGAAAATTAAAATCCCACGTTCAGTTATCCATACAGCTATGTATTTTCATTTCTTTCTATTCGTAATTGAGACAGGCTAGCAGTATAAACATACACATATATGAAATGCAAACACAAAGAAAGCGAAGAACGATCTTAAAACAAGAGAAATATTTCTTTTACGAAATGCTAATTATATATACTATACTTGGATAAGTGACGGATTATAAACAGCAGACTCAAAATCTGATTACAAACTATGAAAAACAAAACCATATCATTTTTTTTTTTTCGGAGTTCAATTGGCAAGAACAAATGTCTTTACTTTTATTTAGTGTAGTACGATTAATTGATAACTTTATGATTAATTTGACTCGTTGGTTTGAATCAATGTCGCACTAGCGCTTTGGCGATAGACCCCGTAATTTTGAACCCCATCAATTGACAGGGATGACACTAGGGTTTCTTTCCCGGGAAATCATAAGATTTCTGTACTTTTTCTATTCCCGGGAATTATACTTCGTTCCCGGGAAATCCCGGGAACGAAGTAGAAGTTAATGAAGAAGATGTTAAAGAAGAGTTTAGCTGTGAAAAGATGGTTTGTTTGGAAACTAGAACACGCTGGAATAGCTTGTTGGCATTGCTTGAAAGATTTTTAGAAATAAAGTCAGCAATTTTAAAAGCATTAATTGACATTAAAGAAGAACAAATGATGGTCAATGTAAAGTTTGAAACTGTGACTACAATTGTAACTGACTTAAAGCCAGTAAAAATTAGCTCAGAAAAACTATGCAGTCGAAATGTTGCTAACTGCAGAAGGTGTATTTTCTTTCGTTATTGGAGAATTGAACAAACAAAATTCAGAATTTGCGAAAAATATGAAATATTCTTTAATGAAAAGAATTAATGAGAGACGCAACGTTAATTTAATAGGATTAATGTTATACCCGAATTTTGGGAGAAAATACGAAGGAGATGCAGTTACTGTCGATATTTCGCGATTGCCTCGTAAAAATTGTTTGGTTAGACAAGCCCAAATGATAGGGACAAGGCTATTCTGCGAAGAAGAGGACTCAATATCCAACTCTTCGCCCTCAGGAGAAGAGAGCATGGAGATTTTGAAAGAAAAAACCTGTGACGTTGGACGAAAAATTAGAGAAAACAATTTACTCTAAAAGAAAAGTTTTATATTGTTCGACCAAAAAAGTACTAATCTCAACAAAATCATGAAACAAGAGATACAGTTGTTCGACTCGACTGGAAATCCATCACCAAACATTATAAAACTATGTGAGGCATTAAAAACAATTCCTCCAACGTCAGTTGAAGCCGAGAGAGCATTTTCTGCTGCCGGATTGTTCGCCACAAAGCTTAGAACAAGGCTGAGTGATAAAAGTATAAATTGCTTATGCTTTCTGAAATCCTATTTTAAGAATGAATAATCAATTTATTACATATTTTTTGTATTTTTTAGCTCATTATATAAATAAACATTAATTTTTAAATTTATATATGTATTTTTATTTTATATAATTATTATTGATTTTATTTAAAAATAACTTGTTTTTAAATTTTTTTGAAATTTTGATGTATTCCCGGGAATCCCGGGAACGACAATTACATTCCCGGGAATGGAAAAACCCGGGAAATCAGAAACCCTAGATGGCACTTGAGCTCCAACCAACTACTACTAACTTCCACATCAAGCCGCATGAAGACTGAGATTCAGTTGTTTTGAATTGCTTATTATCCCATACCGCGATCTATCCAGGATTTGAGATAAGTACTCAACGTAAAAAGCCGTGAACTTCGCGACATTCATTGGACTACAGCAGCCCTCAGAAGAGAAAGAAACTGTACCGGTTGATATATATATATATATATATATATATATAATTAGATTTTATCTATTAATTGGTAAAATCACGAAAAGTCCATTTAAGCAGCAAGAAACGCATATTAATTAAAGAGATGACAAAAAATGAAGATTTCGTACCGACGAAAAGAGCAGTTACTCCAATGAGGTATTGGCAAGTCAAGTAATCAAGCATAATATTTTATAAAAATGACTACATCAGATGAACAAAAAATGCGTAAACCAGATTTATAGGAAGCAGGAAAGGATAGTGTGAGTGATTGCTTGTTACGTCACATTTAGAAGCAACAGGAGGGCTATAGGTGAAGGTCTTTGCAATTTTGAACACCGGCTAAGTGACGAGGACGAGATCTGAGAAGGCACCATCCTCTTCAAACTTCCACACCCCGCCGACAAAAGGACTAGAAGCCTTTACAGGGCGAGTATAGCGGCAGAAGGACTCGAACCCATAACTCGAACGGAAATAATGCCCACCGGGAGCTAGCGACCATGATCACATAGGGTGATTAATTCTATTATTAACGTCATATTAGAAGTAACACGAACGTAACTGGTGACAGAGTGCGTAAGTTTGAGCCATTCAAAAGACAAAGATGAATTCTAAGCTGGCACCTCACTTTCTAATTTCCGTACCACGCCAATGTGAGCCAAGACAAATTTAACGTGGATCCGTCCCATTACACGAAGATCTTTAGAAGGATGAAACCCACGTATTTGCGACCTCACGATTTCAGGTTCTACTCTATCAGCCAAGCTAATCCAAAGAGAGGCGGCGACAGGGGAAAACGCATCGAGATAACTCAATGGGCATTAACTGCTGGTAAATTCTGAAAGAATGTAGTGAAAAGCCTTATGATAAGTATTGATTTTTGTGAGACAAGAAACATATTATATCACACCCATGATCGAAGGAATTCCACAAAATAGATTAATCAGTGAAAGGTCCGCAATTTCAGGATCGTGATGTGAATCACTTTAGGGAGAAAAAGCAACTTGCTTTGTAAGCAATGTGTATTCCAAAAGGTCAAATACCAAGAAAAGTTTCTGCCGACCTTAAAAAAGTGCAAATTTGATACAAAATAACTTTTTTTTATATTGATTATGACATATTTACAATCTGTAGTTTCCAGGAACGTTTTTGTTTAAAACGAAAATGAGTTTTCCCAAAAGTTTACTTTAAAAAAAAAAAAAAAAAAAAACGTGTGAAAATAACGATGAAACAAAAAAGGCACAGAAAACGAGAATAAGCAACTAAGCTAAGCCATTAAATATGAAAATAAAAAGATAAAAATAACAATAACGAATAAAGACAGCATTAATATTATTGAACAAAGATAAAATTTAGATAATACAGCTAAAAAAAAAAAAGAACATAAAATCAACAAATGAAAGAGAAAAATTAAATGAATTAAAGTAAGTATATAACAAGTAAACATATAACAGTGAACAGTCATTTTTTTACGGGCAGGGGCTTATTTTATCAAATCTATATATATGTATAAGCGAAATACCCCTGACTGACTCATCACGAGATCTCAAAGACTATTCAACCGATTGACTTGAAATTTAGCACAGTTGCTCATTTTGCGATGTAGACGCTCACTAAGAACGGATTTTACGGAAGTCTTATCCAGAATGTAATTTTCATCCGTTAATCTACTCTTATCTATTCGTTATGTAATTTTTGGTGACTTTATCGCCAAAAATGATGTGACCGACGCCAAACTCATTATATTTTTTTATATGTATACTGTGTGTTATCACCAATTAAGTTTACTTGGTGAGATTTGCGCGTGCGGAAAGGAAAAATACCAAATAATTTAATATTCAAGCGCTGATGGAGGATTGGCAAGATTTTGGCGAAGAGGCTCTTTATGTGAAATTTCGTGCATGTCGAAATTAGGAAACGTACAGATTTAGTGATAGAAATAAATAAGTTTGGAATCGCACGGTTGGTGAAAGTGTAGTTTAACTCCAAAACATAGCGGAATTTTGAAAAAATACTGAAATGGTTACTACATACGGAGTAGCGCATATGCAAGACAATCTTCGTTTACCCGAGAACCTCGCTACATGCATGAACAAACTCAAGACGCTATGACATACGTAAGACATTTTGGAGGTCCCGACTTGCTCGACTTTTTTTTTTTAGTATTGTAAATTTAGGACAAAAATCTTATGATAGACACGATGTCATTGCCAGGGTATTTCATTTGAAAGTGAAGCACATGATGAATCTTCTAACAAAAGGCTGTATCTTTTTCAATATTAGGTGTAACATGTATACGGTGGAATAAGTTTTATCCATATATATATATATATATATATATGGGGTGACTTTTTACTAATTTTTTTTTCTCCATATTTTTGAAAGCGGTGGATAACCATTATTACAGACAATCAATTTCTTAAAATTTTAAATTTAGATTATCATTAACGTTTTAAAAATTGAAAATTTTCTTAATATTTTACGTACAGGTTGTGAAATATAATATTATTGTCTGCCCAGCGAAGCGGGTGGGTATTATCTAGAAATATTTATAACAGCAATGTGCAGTTTTTAAAACAATATGCAATTCGTAGCAATTTGAACGCAATATTTTCTATTATATTTCATGTTATATGCTTATAACACATCAATACATAAAAGAAATTTCATATGATTATTCATATCTAACTTGAAAATAATTTATTCAGCCCATACTCTTATGTGCAAAAATATGCCATTTTTTTACTTATATATATGAAATCTATTATTAATATAATCATATCTTGCGAACAATAAATTTTCATTCACATGTTAAAAAGCCCCTTTTCATCATGTTTATTTTAAAACAACATTTATATATCTGCACTGTTTATAGTTATATATAAAAAAATTAGCCAAGCATAAACTAAAAATTTTATGAAAGGAAAGAGTAATGCCACATATTACGCTGACGCAAATATTATGATTTAAACCTACATAATGTCGAAAATTCTATAAAATTTTGATTTCTGAAAAATATGGCGTAAAATCTGATGAACCGTAAGATCGGAGGGAAACGATTACTTCACTTCGAATTTCGCAAGAAACGATGCCGTAAGGCACCCGAAAGTCATTTTAAAATAAAGATTTTCAATACGTAAAGATAAAATTTCACAAGCTTCTCTTCAAACCGTCCATTTTTAGACACTTCATCAAAGACTTCATTTAAAGTTTCGAAATCGATGATTAAACGCTGAAAGTAAGGATACTTCTCTTATGAAATGTGAAGTACAGTGATTCTTTATTACGATCCCAGACCTCGATTTCTATAGAAAATAATATCTGAAATTCCAAATTTGGAAGAGATAAAATATCAAGCGAAATCGAAATATTACGTGGGGAAATTATTTCCTAATAGGAGAGAGAAACTGGGCTTGCATGTACGAGGAAATTACAAAAGTAAAAATGGCATTAGGGAAGAAATCGGAAACCATTACCGAAAGCCTAGTTATATCGGGTTAGAATATTCCGGTAATGAGCACAATTCTTAATTGTTTGTAAACATAAGCCCCAATTAAGATAGAAGTACGTGTAAAGAAAGCACAGCATAAATAATTAACTGTAAATAAGGAAATGTAATTAGTCTTTAGTACAATGAGTGAAAGAAAGGTAAGTTTGTTTGTCGTAAAATAAAGTTGCAGTAAGCTATTAGAATCGGCTCTCTGGTAATCTAGGACCACATTAGAAAGACAAATGAAATGGTATCTCTCTCCCTGAATAGCCACACCTCTTAAGGAATTTCTTTTATCACATAGTCTCGAAAGACCACTGACTTAAAAGACTGCTGCACATTAAATAGTAACACAAATAAAAATCCGAGACCGACTGGGTAGGAAAATTAATAGAAGGAGGTTCAAATGCATCTCAAAATTTACATATAATGAAATACTCCAGTAAAGGCTGAACATTTTATGAAAGCTAATCGATTGAATCATTGACAATTCTAGGAATTCTTAAATTTATGAATGCGGATTTTGGGGGTATTATTTTCAGTTTATAAAATCGAAGTAATTGGTTGAAAAGGCTTAAAATGTTTCAAATGATTTGCAATCATTTAAGTAATAAAAAAACAAATTTATTCAAAAACTTGAACTATAAAAACTGGCTTCGAAATTTTGTAATTTCAATAGACACGACCGCATATTTAAACGAGTTAAGACGTGCGTCTTCAAGTAGAAAACCAATTGATTAATACAATGTTTCAAGCAACAACAGATTTCGAATGAAACTACATCAATTCGAAATTAAAATAAACAATTTTATGCATTTCGACATATTGGCTAGATATTATACGACCCTGAACGCATGTACGCACACACACAAAAGCCTTGTTTTTTTTATTTGGCACATAAATTTGGGAACAAGCATCGAGAGTTCCGGAAAAATCATCAATCCTTAGTAGATATCAGGTTCCATTTTCAATCAACAGACATAATTTACCGCCAATTTTGAAATTGAACAGATACAGCTACAATTTGAAATTCAACATCAAGAAAAGCTTTGTCATATTTCTTTAAAATTAACATCTAGAAGATATACCTTATTAGATAATGATGTTCCCATCTTTTACGATCATGCCTTATTTATGTCGTCGTTGGAAGCACGCGAGGAATAAAACTACAGCCAAAAATATCTGATGCAACTCTTGAGAACGACTTCCTTCGAACCAAACTCGATACATTAATGTTTCAAAAATAATGTGAAACAACTCACTAATTTCATGAATGAAAGAAGTTTAAAAACTACATAAAAATGTTAAATATTTATATCCATTTTTTTTATTTGTTTGTTATCGTTAGTATTCCAATATTTAAGTGTGTTAAGTGCTTTTGAAAATTTTATTTTCATTTACATAATTTTATTACCGTAGAATATGGTTTTTTATTCTATAGAAATTCAATCTTAAAAATTAACAAATTTTGTTGAACAAAAAAAATTTTTTTTTTTTTTCCAATGTCAGATGAATAGAATTTTTACTTGGAAAGTACAGTTTCTTTGAAATAATAGTAATTTATTTCAATTTTATAATAATTTCGCGTCGTTAATATAGTATCAGACATTATGAATGTTCCAGCGAATGGGAATAATTTTATATATTTATTGTAAAAATATACAATCTGGAATGCAAGATGATTACATTCTGCTCGCAAAATATTGTATTAGTAATCCCTTAGAATTATTGATACAACAACTTTCTACATAGCGCTTTATATATTCCGATACTAAAACTGCACTTAAAAAAAGCATGGTTTTTGGCGGGAAAAAATTGCCTTCATATTTTTCAGTAGATACCTAAAAAAGAAATTTTACTATGGAACTGCTCAATGATTCTGAAGGACGTAACCTGTTCTTCGAAAATGTCAGGGAGCCATAAAACAAGAATTTTCAGAATATTCAATACTGAAATGTTCTGGAAAACCAGCGGATTTATTAATAAAAAAAATATATTACGAAAGGGGATTCATACATGTTACAACACTAGGCTTTCAGAATACTTGATAAAACAACAAATGGTTTTAAAGAATGACAATGGAGGTTTAAGCTAAAATACCTAAAGTAATCACGTTAGATTTTATGCTTTTTTAAGAGCTAGTAATTTATAGTCGATTAAATATAAAAGATTGAGTATAAAATTATGGTGGATCACTTTTAACACGCTCGATAAATAAATATTAATATTGTTACGTGGTTTCACAGTGCATGAAAGACCCACGCAATTAAACAGCAGGTTCGATAGAAATAAATCTAAAAATTTATTTTACGATTCAGTAGTACATACAGTAACTTTTTTTTTAACACGAAACAGTTAACACAAACACGTACATACATTACAGCACAAATTCACTGTTCCTGCAATCATAGATTCAAAGAACTTAATCACAATATCACATTAGCACACATATTAACACAAAGAAGCTCATATATATACTCTTCAAAGATTTTTCTAGAGACTTCTACATTCGTCTAGGGGCACCTAGTCATGTCGCCAAATTTGGTGACCAAATTTATCGCAACGTTTGTCACCAAAACCCCATTTAGCTATTTAGCAATACTACCCTGTGTTTTCTCAACTTGCCAGTAAAACTATTTTTTCCGTCACAATAATCGTCCTGCAGGGAAAACAACAAAGTCCAAAACTTCCAATTAACAATATCAAAACGGAAGGTGAAAAAAGGTCAAATTTTTTATACAAAGACACTTACACGGTTAAGTGAGTAAGAATGGATATTTATTTCGCTACGCTGTGAGCGTATTCAGTCAATTATTGAAATATTAAGTAATGATAAGATAAAATATGTTATTTTAGAGTATATAGGCACATTTGTTCTTTTTTCTTTTTTTTCTTTTTTTTTGAATTTTTAACTAAAGGCACAAAGGAACACAAAATCTGGAGGCGAATATTTCCCTCAGTCCATAAAATGGGAAATTTTGAAAAGAATCGACTCACTTTGAAAAATGAAAAGGAATATATTTAGATCACAATTATAATGATTTAAAATATGACAAAAGAGTCAAAATAATTCATTATAAATAAATTCTATCACCAGAAGATAAAGTATAAAAAAAGGGATATTATTATTAATAAATTATGAAGTACTTAATGTTTCATTATGAAATGACAGAATTGACTAATTCGCTTGATATTTTTTATCCTTCAGGAAATTTGCATAAGCAAATGTAAAACAGCGCTATAAAAAGAGAAATTTTCATTTAGACATTAATCTGTTGATACACTTGACGACGTGTCGGAGAGAAAAATACCTAAGTAAAGCATTTCTTAAAGCTTTAAACAAAAGTAACGTCTGGAATAACGAGTTCTTAACATAAAATGAGCTGGAGGATTCTACCGAAGTGAGGAAAAAGAAACAGGAAAAGAAAAAAAATCTACAGATACAACTATTTCTCATTTAAAAGGAAAAAACGTCGTACGAGTAGAAAGCTTTTTGGACAAAATGAGTTGGAGGAAACTTGTTAAGTCAGAGATTCTCTTTAGAGATCTTTAGAAGACATGTTTCCAAACATCACATTAAAAAGGCTTTTACACGAAATTAGACAAACAAGGATTTTTTCCCTGTAGGTTCTAGAAAAGTAGGTGGAAGAATTAGAAGTTTGTACAAAGAAGCAAATTAATAAAAAAAAAAGTAAAGGGCAAATTTTATATAACTAGATTGAGATGTTTTGCTGGCTTTTAATGAACGCAATTCTAGAGTTATATGGGCCGCGGTAGCCTAGCGGTCAAGGTCGTGGACTAGCGGCCGGCGGTTTTCGTTCAGTCGCGGGTTCGACCCTTGGCCGCCAAAGACCCGCCGTGTAGCCGGGGCTGATGCACGTT